>BSBK01007070.1:0-36840 GCA_027943335.1 Chamaecyparis obtusa
AATTCATTATCGAACTGGTTTGAAGTTGTTAAATAACCTGCTTTCATTTTTGAAAGTTGGAACTGCATTCTGAAAGTGAAACTATTTTCATCGCTGAAAGTATTGGGGTTTGACAGATTTGTTAAAAGTTTGGGAGCTTGCTGTTGGTCTATACTAATTTGTTCTGATTAACTGGAGAAGGGTGTTGTGATTTTGTTTGTGGATTCTGGTCCGGTGAAACTAGGGGACAGAGTATGAAAGCTGTTTTGATTGGCAGATTCTTTTGTGCGTTTGATGTCTGACTAGAGTTCCATGTTTGTAATTTTATATATCGAATCAATAAGTCTGTTGTAGTAGATTTGTTTAATCATGGTTATTATTTGTTCATTTGATCATGCCTTGTTATTGTCAATTGACACATGTATCTGCCTCTATTTAGTATCTTGAGTTAAAGAAAAAAAAAGGAATAAGCACATAAAGAAACCCTTCTCAAAATTGTCAAAATGAACTTGTTGTAAAAATGAAATTCAAATGGAAACCAATGACTAGTGTTTCCTGAAACATACATTGTCTGTAACATTATATAGTTCCAATCATGCAGGGTATTCTACCAGATGAATTAACAAATAAACTGAAACAAATACAGAGGCTGGACTGATAGCTTTTCTTTAAAACTTAAAACTGTGATGATATATTTATCTCTGTACGGATACATTGATTCTGTTTAATTTTATTAGCCAGAACATCAATTTGCTTGTTGAATGATTCAGTTTTTAGTATTATGTCTTTGAAACGGTGAGTGGCATTCTTTGTATTTCACCCGTTGTTCATAGTTGGGTGTTAGATTATGGAAAAATGGTTGCTGATTGCTTATTTTAATTTTAATGGTCTTTTGTATTTTAAAGCTATAATGTTCTGGTACTTTTAATTACATTGAATTTAAATGAGTGTTCATTGATGGGAGTGCCACAATGGAAATTTGATGTATTTTATTCGAATGAACTAGTATGAAAATGTTGCTTCTATATTTGTGTGAATACTTGAGTATCTAAGATTCATGGATTTCTTTACGATAGTGACACTGTTGCTATTCTGAACTTGAGGATGGACATGTAGGGACTATATGGAGTAGTGTCTTGCCCTATGGGTCGGAGCCTGTGAGTGGTCAGACTTGGGTAATATATGGAAAGTTTGTAAAAAAAAGTGATAATTATAAAAATGAATTGGGGTTTAAAACAGTAAATAGATTAATTTTGTGCTTCATCCACGTCTCACATCCTTGTACAGATGGAGGGTGGGAGTGGGAGAAGATACCTAAAAAATTTAGGTATAAGTGTTCACCTTGTCTCTAAGAGAGGTTCTTACACTACCACATGAGCTTCCCTTGAAGGTTGGGGTCCTAAGAGACGAGATCTAGGTAACCCTAAGTGCTAATTGTGGTAGGTAAACTGGCATCCCATTTTGGACGGTGATAGTAGCGCTGGTACATTCACCAAGGTAACTTAAAATTTGGATTTTGTCCATTAATCATGTTGTATTAATGAAGCAGCTATGTTTCCGTCGGATGTTTTATGAACTAGTTAACTAGAAATCTTGTTTTAAAAAGAAAATTGTTGCGATTTTTTCTCGCAAAAGTTTTGGGCAGGACACATTCCAACAAAGTGTGCAATCAAAACCATCAAGTAATTTTTGTGAAGTTGGACCCACTTGTAGGAAAAAATGTTATGTGCATAGGTGCAAAATTGGAAAATGTTAGGCATTTTCGACAATCGATATCACAAGTGTGCAAGTGTGATTGTTGAAACTGTTAGTATTTTCCATTGTAGGTGTGCAAGTGCATGATTAAAAACATCCAGTAACTTTTTTGAAGTCGGTCCCACTTGAAGGATGAAATGTTGTGTACGCAGGTGTGAAATTGGGAAAATGTTTTGTGTTTTGGACAATTGCTATGACATGGCAGTTGTGATTGTCAAAAATAGTTATGATTCGTGCTACACTTGCTCTGCTTCCGATGATAAAACCCTAAAGATATGGGATGTTCACACTAGGGACTGCGTTAAAACCCTAAAGGGGCCACTCTAATTTTGTCTTCACTGTCAATTTCAATGACCATTCTAACCTCATTGTGTCTAGTAGTTTCGATGAGACCGTCAGGATATGGGACATCAAGACCCCAAAATGCGTTAGGGCTATTCACGCCCATTATGGATCCTGTCACAGCTACCAATTTTAACCGTGACAAGTTGCTAGTTGTTTGCAGCAGTCATGATGGGTCAGGCAAGATATGGGATGCCTCCAATGGGAAATGCCTTAAGAGGCTCATTGATGAGAAGATGCCTACTGTTTATTTTGTTAATTTTCCCCTGATGGCAAGTTTATTCTGGTTGCTACCCTCGATGATACGGTGGGTGGCAATGTAGCCACGAAAATTGTTAACCATACGAAGGGGAACACAGTTTTTTTTTTCAAAAGTTTGCAAAAAGCTATAGAAGACAAACGTATAATTTACGTGGCTAGATAGCCACCACCCGATGATACCCTGGTTATGTTTTTCTTATTGCTTAATTTTGCCAATTACTACATTTCCAAGCTAATGTAACTGTTGAATCTTTCTAAGGAGAGAATATGTAGCGGTTTATCCATTGGTTAGTTGGTTTTTTTGAGAAGTTCGTATGCTACTTTTTGGGGGTGGCAGCTGTCAGTTGCTAATTTTGGTTTTCTTTCTCCTTTTTAGGTAAGTTTTTGTCGTTTATCATTTAGCAGATATGTAGGGTGAGACTAGTTTTCTTCTAATGCGTAGAAGCTGCAAAATTTGTAAGTTAAATTTTTTCAAATGTTTGAAATGTAAATGATTTTTCAAATTTTGTTATGTATGTGTTCTTTCACAGTTTTCTTTTATGTGTTCAGATAATGACTATGGAGTCTATTTGACAGTTTTGTTTGATAAGTTGGTCTAGTTGTTCGTTTGTTCTCTCTTTAGCAATAGGAGTGCTATAAGATCTTTAGTTAGTAGTTGAGCAGATTTACTTTTAGAGACCTGCATGTAGAGGACATAGGTTTAATTTGCATTAGTCTTGGTATTAGAGCAATATTTGATGGATCATAGGGGATTCCGCATCAAGTGGGTGACAAGGGGCAGTAGGAATGTAGGCGCTGAAAGGAATACTTATGAATTGGTTTAGAAGAGCAGGCACCCTTTAGCCAACATTAAAATTGGATGAGTCTCAGGAGGAACAAGGGAAATTGGTGAATGCTACTAGGATATCAAATGTTACAGAGAGGCTTATTGAAGCATTGGCAAAATAGAGTTTGAAGATAAAGGTTGATATTTCTTATTTGAAAGGTGAGGTCAGCCCAGATGCATTTTTTTATTGGGTTGAAGAATTGGATAATTACTTTGACATGGAAGACATAGATGAAGATGATTTAAAAAGAGTAAAAGTTGCTGCCTACAAGTTCAAATCCCATGCAACCCAATGGTGGGGAAATGTGCAAAGTTTAATAAGACAAGGAAAAGATAAAATTCATCTTTTTTCCTAAGATGTAGAAACATCTGAAAGCCCAATTCTTGCCCTCAAATTACCAACAAAAATTGTTTAAGGGATTACTAAATTATAAACAAATGGATCAGTCAGTGCATACTTATACCGAATAGTTTATGAGGCTTCAAATTCGAATAGGTATCCAAGAGAGTGCATGAGAAGAGGTGGTCCGATATGTGAATGGGCTCAAATTTCAACTTCAAGATTGCATTGGTGAAAGTTCCCACTGCAAACAAGGCATGTGAATATGCTTTAAAGGCCGAGGAGAAAGTAAATTGGAAAAGCAAAATTATGAGTAAGAGAGGTGAAAGCTGTCAAAGCAAAGAGAAAGAGGTTTACTCACAACCTACTGTTAGTGAGGAGCTAGAATAAGCTAAGAATGCAAAGGTTGCCTTTAGAGTAGGGGAAGATTTAGAGGTAGATGATGTGAACAACCCTTGTTGGGAGAGGGAAAGCTCATAAAGCATTTTATTTGAGCTTTAACCCACAGGGCCATAGATTGCTGTCAAAACCCCCAAAAGGCGGATGGTAGCCCAAGAAGAAGAAAAAACTTGGCAAGAAGAAGTTGAGGCTGAAGCAGGATAGAAGCCAATGCTGAGAAAAATTTAATCATAGGGGACAAAGAAACATATGAAATTGATTGGAAAAGTACAAGTGTAATGTGAAGGAAATGCAAATGTAAGGATGAGATATTTAAGGTGATAAAAAATTGTGGATCTACCGATAATTTGGTGAGTATAGGATAAAGTACTCTGTGATGTGGTGCCAATCGATGCATGTCATTTGTTGATGGGCAGGGCCATGAGAATATAGTGCAATGTTATATTTGGGTAGAGAAAATACTTTTGAACTTAAACAGGAAGGAAGGAAAGCTATCTTAAAACCGTGGAAAGAGGAAGGGACATGTGAAGTGGTAGCTTTGTCTTTTTTAACAGACACTAGATTAGAGCTTGAACAAAAAGGTGAACATCAGCCCAAAAGGGGATTCAAGCAAAAGCCACAGTGAAAGAGAAAGTTATTTCAAGAGTGAAGTTCAACCAAATTTGAGGCAGAGCTGCAATGAAATTCTACCAATGAAAATGAATTTGAATTTCAAAAGGTAGATATTGGAATTTTAGTTGATTATAATATGGTTCAATGGGATTGTGAATTGTGGGGACATGAGTATGATCATAAAAAATATTCCTTGGATCCATTTTTTTTTGTAAAAAGTGACTATATAACTTAGTATGACAGCAGTGATGGGAAATGCGATTGGAATGAAGGAAGGATTTCAAGTCTATTAGTGGTTCTACTATGCATTTTAATTTAGGGAGTTCACATAGTTTTAGTGGTCCGTCTGAATTGTGGAATCAATATTGGACACCTCTCCACAAGAAGAATGGAGTTGGAAATTTTGGCAATGATCCAAATTTGTGTCAAAGAATCGTGAGAGAAAACATTGATGACAGGCCTACAAAATAGTTTGCACTTTCATATGGATGGCAACAGGGTCTGTTTCTTCTGAAGTGGAGGTTCAAAAGCTTTGAAAAAATGGGAAAATAATAAAATTGCCAAATCTTTCGAAGACAGAAGATGTAATGGTTTCTATTTAGTAATTGATAGGCTCCCACTATTGATCAGTTTCTTCCTTTTCTTAGCAGTTCATGTGCTCCTTTGTGGGGTGGGAGCTGCCAATTTGGATAGATGACAATTTTGGTTTTCGATGTCCTTTTAAAGGGAAATTTTTTGGTATGTTTGGTTTAGCAGATATGTAGGGTGTGAGGCGTAGTTGTCCTGTACCAAGTAGAAGTTGCAGATTTTGGAAGGAACAGGAATTTTGGGGTTTGATATATAAAGGATATCTCAAATTTTTTGGTATGTGTGGTTTAGCAGATATGTAGGGTGTGAGGCATAGTTGTCCTGTACCGAGTAGAAGTTGCAGATTTTGGAAGGAATAGGAATTTTGGGGTTTGATATATAAAGGATTTCTCAAATTTTTTGTTATCTATGTGTTCTTTCATTGTTTTATCTTATTTGTTTAGATGGTAATGACTATGGTGTCTATTATATATTTTTGTTTAATTAGTTAGTTTAGGTGTTTGTTCTTCCCTTAGCAGCAGGTCTGCAATGGGATTTTTTTTCAGGAGCTAAGCAGTGGTACTTCTGGACACTTGCATGTAGAGGACATAGGTTTAATCTGCATAAAAAGTCCATTGGGTAGATGAATTGGGGTAGGGTATCTTATAGTTCTATAGTGTTAATAGTCATCTGAAGTTGTTAATAGTGTAAGGATTTTTGTTTGTTTTCCAGTTTGTAAAAGTGTGGCCCTAGTAAACACTAGGACACACATTTGCTCAATTTTTTTTACCCTATTAACCATTACACCACATCGGTTTGGACACATAATTTATCATTTTAAATTTGACCTTATCTAACGAAATATACAAGACATCCATACTGATCTTTATCTTCTTGTAGTATCGCATCACCATCCCTTCGAGAAGATTCATGCACCTAAAACAATTGAAAAAAAGCTTTTTGTATGGCAGATGAAGATAATACTGAAAGACATAAATATAACTAAAAAATGTATATTCTGGAAGACTGGCTCCAATATGAAACGGCTAGCCAATATATTCAATTCAAATGTTTAGAAAAGATCAAAGCCTGTCAGAGGCATGATGGAAAAAGAGAAGATGTTTTTCTTGATCATATCTATCATATAGAGAGTGGTAATAAATAGAATGGCAAGGATCTTGAGAGAGCACAACATAAGAGTTGTAATTTTTTCTGAAAAAAAACTGGGGCTATTAAATGGAATAGCAAGGATTGTGAGAAAGCACAACAAAGAAAATGTAATTTTGCAGAATAAAAAAAGTTTGAGAATGTTCAAATTTGCCAAAGATTCTCTTCATCATAAGTTGAGCACTGGTGTTCATCGTATTTGATTGTTCTTGTGATGACACTCGCAATGGCAAAAGAAGAATTTTTTTTTCAAAAAAGATTTAAAGAATACTACACAAATATCCAGTGTGACTATTAAACGCCTGGCTTAACTAAACATTCAAACTCAATTACACAAGATTTGCATGGAAAAGGCTAATTTTGCTATAAAAAAAACATATATGTATGTTCAAATCTGCCAAAGATTTTCTCGAACATAACTTGAGCACTGGTGTCCCTTGTATTTTATTCTTCTTCTAATCATCCTCACATTAGAAAAGAAACCAAATCTTTTCAACAAAGGTCCAAAGAGAACTATGTGGCTATCCAGTGTGTCTATTATGGCTCAACTGAACATTCATAGTCAATTGAACATTCAGACTGAACGATACAAGATTTGCATGGAATGATGGCGGGGAAGTAAATGAATCAATGATCCTTGAAAGCGCATCATTGCATGCTTAGTGGCCTAAATTAGAATAAGTAAGAATGGGGGAATAATTAAAATTGGAATAAATAATTGTTTCTGAAAACCATTAATTACATTTGCTATGTGTTGACTATAATCTCCCACAAAATAAAATGTGTTCCATCTGTTGCTGTACTTGGAAATTTAAATTATGTATGCAAGGAGCTCCTCTCTGTTACCATATCATTCATGTTGATCATGGACGTCAAATTGTGATCCCAAATGTTGATCTGAATCTTCTTGAATACAATTTTCTCCCATCATAACCTATTGTAAACAGTAGGGATTACAGAAGCATGAAATCTGTAACAACTATCTTCTTTATTTAATTATTAGTTTTTTAACTTTTGTATCAAGTGGTATTGCAATGTTTAGATAGTTAGTAGGGGCATCTATGTTGTCAGATTAACCTGAGGCTTGTTGCTGGGACACGTAGGGTTGGTTACCCTAATTTTATGTGAAACATTCTGTTGTCAATTTAACATAGGGCATGTCTTTGTTAATTAATTTTAATTAATGTTTCTGTTGTGAAACATACCTGGACCGTTTCACTTTTGCGTTACTGTACTGTGAAATTTCATTGATAACTCGACTGTTATTTTTGTTTGTAGCGCATCACTGTATAGTAAAGGATCTAATTTTTTTGTGTTATTGTCAGCGTGAAATAGAAATTGTACTTGTCTATCTTACCGTGGATGGCTCTGCTCCCTCGCAACTACCGCATGCGTATCCCTGTATAGGAATGGGATGAGGCAGAAGAGGGATGGATTGTACCAATAATGTTTTCACGCTGGTTCAAAACTGACTGTATCTACGTGGAATCTTCCATTGCAAATGTCATTGGGTGAAATGTTCTTTATTCACAGCCCCGTTTCATATTTCCATCCAGTTGATATCTATATTTCTGTCAAATTGCATGGATCTCCTTCAGAGCATTGGGCTATGTCGATAAATAGCCTTGGCATTTGTCAAGGAAGTTTATATTCTAGGCAATACTTTGGATGATGCTATAAGGCATTATGACCTATACGAGGGAAAATCCTGGGTAGGAGGAATAGTGCCAAGAGAGATGGTTAATGGTGATCCAAGTGTTAGATGTGTTCTTTAGGCTTACATGCAATCTGCAATGTATCTTGACGATGAAATTGCTCGGGTTGGAGTCAAGAGGCATGGTCAAGGGTTGAATGCTGGGATGATCAAGGAATTGAACAAGACATATGGATCTATTTTATTCCTACTTAAACACAAACACCACGATAGTGTGTTTGGCCTTGAGCCATGTGTTCCAAATGAGGATCGAACTCCGGAAGGAATAGAAGAAGTTGGAGTGAACGATGATGCAGATGTTGAGTAATAGCTTGCAGATCGCAAATAATGAGAATGGTGTGCTGGGCACATCAAAAATATTGCTCCCCTCTTTTTTTTTATATGTTTGGGTCAAGATGAATGTGTGAGTATAGGGATAATGTTGTAACCTCCATTGTTTTTGGTAGGTTGTGTTGCTAAATTGACAATGTGACAGATATATTATTTCGTGAGTGTGGGGGCTTTTGTTCATAATTATTTGGGTTGGTTTCTGGAGGTTTTAGTGATGCAATGAGAGCGGGCAATCAAGTGGAACAAGTTTGAAATATATACATTTAATGCAAACCGAATGGAATGAATTGAATGAAAAGCAGAGACATGGCAATAGCACCCTTTTTTTTTGGTAATTATTCTCGAAACACGGGTAATTAATTTTATTTATGCCATACTATTGTTTGAAATATTTAATGGGTATGTAGTTTGCCCCATCTGCTGAAAGGTATAGCCGGTTTGATGCTTGAGATGTTTGAAGTTCGAACAATTGTTTCATATACTATTGTCATAGTATGCATTATTTGTTAAGAATTGTGTGCTTGTGTTTGGACGTTAATTAGCATGGTCGATGTGACATAGAAAACCCACTATGATATTTGTTTCCAGTGGTAGTATCTTCTGCTGTAATGAACTATTGTTTGTTTGAAAATTACACCTAAATATCCATTCTAATGTCATATAAAGTTGAACAACTCATATATATATATATATATATATATATATATATATATATATATATATATATATATATATATATATATATATATATATATATATATATATATATATATATATATATATATAGAGAGAGAGAGAGAGAGAGAGAGAGAGAGAGAGATAAGGGATCTTATTAGTATATCTATCACGTAGTTGAGTAGAATTTGTTGCTATTTCTATTTTTGGCCGATATCCCTATTGCCCCTACTGATGTTATAAGCTCTCAGATTGTGATCATAGGTGTTATTTGTATTTTTGAGTCAATGTTTTATTTATCCGGGCTGATTGTTTATGTATATGGTTGTGTTTGGTTGGGAGAGGCCCGTTTGTTCATGTGGCATGGCTCTGTTCACTTTCAATGTAAGACTGTCCATTTTGAAATTGGCGGAGAGCGAAGAAAAAATAGTTGGGAGTAGCCAAATTTTTTGAATTCTGCTTAGCTATTTTATTAGATCGCTTGGGTAGATGCGGGCAACTTGTCAAATATAGGTTTATATAAAATTTAGCTTGTACTTGAATCAGGGGACCTCCTCACGGACACAATGGTTCGGTAGAAGAGTGGAATCTTATGTGGCATTATTTTATACAAATGGTAAATATGTTGATAGTCTGTCCATATATAAATGTGCAAGCTCTGTTTCACTTATTTAGGCCATTAGACTATTTGTATATAAGATGTCATTTGTAAAATGTAATAATAAAAAAAAAGGTAGATGCAAATAAGCAGAAGAAAGAAATGCGGATACTTATATTGTGAATTGAGATCTGTATTTTAAGTTGATATGCCATTCGAAGTGGTTTTCTCTAAGAGGTTCGAGGCACAAAATGTATCTGCCACTTGAGCGGCCAGTAACACTACTGTTATTTTATATGGGTAGGCTAGTATGTTGCTGAAGTATATGGACAGATTTATCAAGATGCGTGATTCAGTTGTTGGGATGCATCATGGGGCAACTCAGAGGGCATTGGATGATGCAAAACTTTTGTTGGTAAGAAGCGCAAGATAGTATTGTCTTGGGATGTCGATAACTATTCTTTTGTGTGAGTCCATCCAGGAGGTAGGTAGCTCACTAATACGTGGACTTGGCCTTATCAGTACACAAAGAGGGATTTCAGAAGGACATCTCCCAGATAGGTGAGATCTGATCATTCATCAAGGAAACTGGTAATCATTTGCATCGTACCAATATGATATAGTTTGAATGAGTGTGCCTTAAAAATGTATAAATATTTGGTTCGTGTTCTTCAACCTTTAAATGACCGGTGTTTTGTTGTTGTCGTAACATTGTTTACTTCAGGGTGATACGAGCACTGTGTCTAGGATGGAGGACCCCTTGAAGCAAGCAGCTGAATGTGATCCAATTGGTCATGCTAAGAGAGGCACCCTTGAGGTTGGAAGAGGGAGTGCTTATGTCGATAGTGTTAGTCGTGAAGAAAAAGAGAGGGATGATAGTTATGCTACTGCTCAAAACTATCATGCTTCGGAGGATCCCAATATTCATAGTGGTTGGGGAGACTATTTGGATTCTCAGATTGATTGTAAGGTTTGATTTCTCTGAGAAACCTTCAATCATGATGTAATGTTTAGGAATAGTGGAGTCATCCTTCTTTCCCGACGATATTGTTTTTTATCTTCTAAGCTTTCTGGTTTTACAAATCTCATTTTTATTGTTCTGGTGTGTTATGCGTAGGTGAGGACCAATTATAGAACTGAAAAGTGCAACAATAGATTGGTATATTACTGTTTCGTAGGTCCATGTTTGGTAGATGGAGGTCTTAAATTTTGGGACATTGCAAGGATCAATATTCATAGGATGCAGATGCATGCACTTCCATTGATCGAAGCGCCCAAACGCGGCTGACCTACCTCAGTGAACCCAAAACGGTATCACTCCTCTTATAAAGATTAGGGGTACTACCAAAGGAGGGAGAGAAATGTCGAATACCAGATGAGGATGAGGTCTACAGCCCAAAGAAAGCATGTAGAGAAGTGCATATGCGAGTTGTACAAGAAGGCGTCAGTGGAGCTCCTCCCAATAGAAGGCAAGGCAAAGATTGAAGAAGAAATGGGTCAATATGAGAGTACAGCGGCCATGCAAAAAAGACTGAGAAAGTTGTTAGCATTGGTGCAGAGAAAAGATTATAAGGTATTGGCAAAGGGAGGATGCAATAGGACTCTAGTTTATAATTATTTTTAAGAGTTTTTCACTTTTCTGTTATTTTCACTCACATTGAAAAGAAAATGCGCAACTGACAGGGTAGTCTAGGATCATCTATAATTGTGTGTGAGGAAGTTGATAGGGATACACCAGATGATGCATTGCCTGCCATGCTAGTTGTAGCTGGTAATTGACCTATGCAGTGATGCCCCATGGGATGGAATAAGATGGAAACGAGGAGGAAATCTTCCTAGAAATTTTTTTTTTTTTTGAGTTTTCTCAAGTGCTTGAGGTCGTCAAAATGGGGTCGAACTCTACTGACAGAAGTCAAAGTCTGGAGAAAAGGAGGAAGAGAAAATTATCTTCTTGTGATTGTGTTCAGTTAGAGGAAAAGGTAATATGGTATTATAAGTTTTCATTTATTCTTCCATTTCATCACTCACCTTCAAATTTGCAATTTCAATCAATGTGACCCCATTTACGAATTACTTGCCATGTCAAGCTTCTATGGATAAAGGACATGGTCTAGCAGAGTAGAGTGGTGAAGATGAATGCACGATCTTGGATCCTAGTGTTTATGAAAAGGGTACTTATTCTGCTGGGTGGAATTCTGGGAGTTCATACAAGTTGGTGCAACAAATACATAGAAAAGAAATGTCAGTGGACCATAATGATAGGGATGTCATGGTAAGTCTTGTGTGGTTGTTGTACACCATTCCTTATCTATGTTATTTTGTCAGTGTTAATGATGTTGACCATTGTCAATGGTGACATAGCCTATGTTGGAGGGAAATGGCGGTGAGGGCGGGTGTGCATGTCAACAGGTAAGTGCCGATTCAGTCAAAGAAGTGGTATGTATATAATTAGTGTTGTAACGTGTATGCACTTATCTATACACACATTGGATACCATCCTCATTGATAACATGTGTTCTTAAAACATGTTCTTATATGTTATGTAGGTTGAGAGTGCTGGGGTTGGCATGGAGAGCCCTCCCATGATGCAGGCCCCAACCAGAGTTGTACGTTTTATTTTATCTGTCAACGTGTTACAGTAGAAATTAAGGTGGATGCAGACATAGCCTAAACTAATTTAGTGTCTTGTAGGAGAGTCCCATTCGAGCTGCTTTTGTGCCGGTGAGAGAGAATCATATTTCAGAGGAAACCAAAAAGGTGTTGGGAATGTTCTGTTATGAGCTATTGCAAATTCCAAGTCCTGCACCATGCTATGCTGTCAACGATGTATTACAATGTCTTATTTGTAGTTGGCAGTCTCTTTGATAGTGTCATACCAGTCCCTTTACTCTTTATGTAATTTATAGGATTGCACTATAGAAGAAAATGTGCGTGGACAAAGGAATGTGGGGCATGACATTATTGGTGAGTTTGCATGAATGGAGTTTGGGATGGAAACTCATAGTGCTGGTGAAGTTTGGCGTGGTGAAGTGGACAATTCCCATAGCCTTTCTGAATTCGTAATAGTAGGATTCCTTAATTTCATATGTTTTTCTGACATGAGTTTGGTTTGCCGGTGTACATTTTCCAAGTGTAGGCACCCTTTATCGACGAGAAGCTATTAGAGGAAGGTGGTCAAACATATGCAAGCGGAGAACATGTCGAGTTGCTAGCAAACAGTGCATTGGTTGGAAAATGCATTATTGAAGGTGTTGGTAGGAATGTCAAATGCCACAACAAATGACTGCCACCGGGCACGGTGAAAGTCCACATTGTAGAGGCCATTGACCGCAATGCTAGGTTGCCCTTTCCCCACTCATTTTTAGAATCTTTATGCGACTCTGTTAAGTCTTTCGAGGTGTGGAACATTTCAGACCTTCATCGTACTTTGCCTGTGACGTAGTAGAAGGTATTATTCATTTCAGTTATTTTCATGTCTGATTATAAAATTTCTTTAGGTGTATGGTAATATTCTTGTTGACATTCTTTTGGAGCAAGCACTCATCAGAAGTTGTCTGTGTAACTTTAGGATGAAGTGGATGACACCTTGACAGTGGACATAGAGCCTGGCGAGCAGTTCGGTCCTCCCGTTAGAAGAACAAGTGCGAGGATTTGACACCTTGGTATAACCCCTCCAACAGTGCAGAAGGACCCTAAGAAGTGGAGCAGATTCTATACAGGACTTTTTTCACTTGCGCAAAACAGACAGCATAGGAGGAAATGATGAGGGGTCTGCATTGAGTCATTAGTATAGCGAGCGCTACAATAGGGTTACTAATACTAACCTTTCTTAGATTGAGTTTAGTTAATTTGGTGATGTATGCTTGAATGGGATCTGTAACGAGTTCAAATCGTGCACATATTTCCTTGCGTTAATTATTCTCTGTTCAATGTCCAAATGTGTTGGTACCTTTGGATGGTTGATTTCGTACATTGTTATATTTGCATTGTGTGTTGTGGACATTCAAGGCATTTCGGTTTGCAGAACATTGTTATCATGTTACTAATTACTTGTGTTGTTGTGTTGCATACTTGAATGATGAGTCATTATATTATTATTCTATACAATAGTAATTTTATTGAAATTATTGGTGATCTGTTATGATGCACCGCCAAAGGATTATCTTTGATATGTATAATGCTAACCTTTACTGGTATCAAATTAAACTCCAATTCACATTTTTCTTTTTTAGTGGCATATTTTGTAGTATAGTACTTTGAAGAGGTGGGCTATAGATGTTTGGCACTATAAGGTGGATTTTTTTTGTGCGTTCATGTGCATCCCTTTGTTTGGGTCCCAGTTTAAGTGTTTGATGTTATTGATATTCCATATTTCTTTGTGGTAACTATTGGGGGTATATGTTTTTTTGTTAAGATGCTCCCCCTTTGTATCTCAAAAATAAGTTTTAATGATTCTTTTTTTGTCGATTTTGTTGCAGATCAAGCAGAAGACACTACATACCAACTTTCTGGTGGCCTAACAGTGGAGGTATAAATTGCCTATATGCCCTCATGTGTTCATTCCTTATTTATGGAAACTGATTGTATGGCAACTTCTGTGAGTCATAATAAAGTTCACTCCTGATTAATGAACTATAATTGCATTGTTGGGAAGCAGGGATGGACAAACAGAAAGATGCTTCCACATAGCCAAAGGTCATGGAAAAATCTAGCAAGCATAACCCTCCCAATACATGTGCAGGAAATTCACAGTTTGATAGCCCAGGAAAGTGTGCAATGTCGACAAATTCATCTAGTCAGAGGGAAGTACCTTCTTCAATGGAAGCACCGTTGGCCAGAGTAACAAATGTTGGTGGTGCGACCAAGATTGGAAATAATGCAGGCACAGATGATCCCCTGATGGCTGATACATTAAAGAGTATAGTAGAGGAATTGACTAATACACTAAAGAGCACAATACTGGAATTGACTAAAAGTCATATTTTGCTTCAGCGCAATCACATTACTGTGATATCGCAGAAGTTGGAGGCTGCTGAAGCAGAGAATAAATAGATTTTGTTGGAAAATTTAGAATGGCAGAAGAAATATAGGGACCCGGAGAGGTCATTTGTAGAGTTGAGGGAGAAGATTGTGAAGCAGGAGTAGGAATTGCTTGAACAGCAGTTGATTAGTACCAATGTGGAGGCAGCCCTTGCTTGTAACAAGAAGATGTTTTCCGAATCAACTATTAAGTATGATGCGATGCTAGATGTTTGGAGACGTCACACAGATGTCTGGAAGGTGAAATTCATGGAGGTAGCTGGATTGACTCCTGATAGTATCTAAGAACTTGTTTCATTCATGCCAAATTGCCATGTATGTGGGAGGGCTGTCAAAGTGTGGATAGTTCTATCTGTGTAATACAACACATTCATGATAGGCTGCACGCTATTCATTTAACAGACAAGGCCCACTTGTACTGAGCAATGCAATAGCAAGTGATGGAAAATATATGTTCTTTGACATTTATGTATATGTAAAAAATGGACAGCATGGCTAATTACAGTCATCATGTGTCTTCCCTCAACAGTGATCTTGAATACATAAAATAGACATTTATTGGCAATGAAAAAATTGCACCTCTTGCCATGTCTTGTATGTCCATGGATTGCACATTTAGTTTTCAATTGTATAATGTGGCAATTGATCTTGATCTTAAAAGAAGGTGTTTATTATATGCAAAATATTGGAAATAATTTATATTATGCTGCCTAACCATATGCAGCAGGCACACACTTCTTTGTATGCTACGTCCATTTTTTGAAAAAAAAGGGACAGCATAGCTAATTTCAGTCATCATAGCCATCATATGAATGTTTTACTTCAAATTTGCAAATTGTAACAACCTTGACGATGTTTTACTTTAAAGGGTTCAATTGGTTTTTACTTTAAATTTGCAGATTGTAACAACCTTTATGTTTCACTTCAAATTTGCAAATTGTAATGACCTTGATGATGTTTTACTTCAAATGTGAAAATTGTAACAACCTCGATGGATATGTGGCAATATGAAATTTTCTTGTGTCTTCCTTCTTTCTTCCAGTTTTCTAGGATAGTTTCGTTGCTTTCCAAGAAGTGCTCGTGCACAATTTTGTCTCTGTGTCAAAGTTTTGTGTTCCAGAATTGACCCCATGCCAAATGGATTGCTTCAAGGTCACTGGTTTTCCATGTCTATCCTATGTTTCACCTGCGAAGTTGATCCACAAAGTTTTATGATTTGTTCCCTTAGCCCCATGTTCTTCAATGTGTTGCCAAGGTCCAGTCCAGAGCGCACGTGCTGAATCACAAAACCCAAGGAGATTTTTGAGTTTTAAGGTCTATAGGAGATTTCATAATATGCCAAAATGTCAAAAACTCTCAATGTTTTCTGTCTCCGTTATCTTTTTTCTTAATGAAAACCCCCAATGTTTACAATCTCGATAGTTCATAATATGCCAAAATGATGAACACTCTCAATGTTTTCTACCTTGTTATCTTTGTTATGAATGAAAACCCTGGATGTTTTCGATCTCGATAGTTCAGAATATGCCAAAATGTCAAAAATTCTCAATGTTTTTTGTCTGCTCATTATCTTTTGTTCTGAATGAGAACCCTAGATGTTTTTGATCTCGTTGCATCTACACACTTATTCCCCAATGGTCAGCATTTCCTTTCCGCGCTGCTACGATCGCTTTATGGGACCATACTCCAAGGAGGCTTTCAAGCAGCAAAGGATCGGATGGTTGTCGCATGTTCGCAAGGGATTTCTTCAGACCTTGCGATCATGTAACAACCGTTGATTTTATTTTATTGCCTAAGGTGACCTCGCAGGTGTGGCAGTCTCAAGTATTCAAACGGGTGGCAAATGACATATGATCTACGGTTGTCGCATGATCGTAAGGAATATTCTTCTCCTTTGTGATCAAGTGACTTTCGTCTGATTTAGGCTGGTTGTGCCGTGGGACTGAGTGTTGTCAGAAGTTGCTAAGGTGTTCGTTTCTCATTAGTCCTTGTATTGGTGACTGCAGCATTTGTCACTTGCTTCCTAGCGGTCTTCATGAAACATCTAGCAACTCAGCGAGTGGCTTATTTCCTTTGGTCACCAAATCTCCAATTTCCCCCGTGGTTAAGTCCAAACAGGTAGCGACTCAGCGAGCAAATTAGGTCATGTAATCTCCAGATTTTTGGTGGACCCGTGTGTCAATGGGATCCCTAGTTCAAAAGGATCAACGGCTGGCGCATGAGTGGAAGGAATTTTTGGGAGCTATGAGATCATGCGCTTGTCGTCCGATTGGAACCTTGGTTGCAGTGGGTCCATTGTCAGAGGAGTTGCCGAGGTGTTGCTGATAAAGAAGTCGAGAGCGAATAAAAGATTGACAAGTTGCAAGTCTGGGCCAGAGCTTTTCAGTCGCGCAGTCGCTGAATAACTTAAAAGTGGAAAGTTGAAGTGGGTTGAAGCTGGTAATATGTTGACGTGCTAAAATTTCATTGGGTGCAGTGTACCGAGGTGGATTTTGACTTTTTCAAGGAGTTTTACAACTGTTTCAAGGATAATCTGGACCGTTCGTCTGCAGGGAAGTTAAGGAGATCGATGGCTATGTTTTAAATCTAGACCTGGTAGCCGTTATTGTTCAAATCCAAATATCTCTAAAAGGTTTTTGCCAGCATAGATGATTGCCTTGTTCATTGGAAAGATGGGAACGAATCACAGATTCATAGCCATAAAAAGTGTGATGGCATGGAAAATGGGATGGCCATGTGGACGAAAAGTTAAGTACGCATGTCTGAAACAAATCGCAGATTCTTAGTCATGCAAATTTAAGAGGCCTAAATGTTAAGTGCACATGTCCGAAATAGATCATGGATTCTTAGTCATGTAAACTTAAGAGGCCTAAATGTTAAGTGCGCATGTCCCAGACAAATGGCATCTTCATAGCCATGCAAATTTAAGACGCACTAAATGTTAAGTGTGGATGTCCGACACAAATCGTAGACCAAAAGAGTTGTAATTTGAAGGACTAAATTAGAAGTGCGCATGTGCGAAACAAATTGTAGATTCATAGCGTTGCAAATTTAAGAGGGACTAAATATTAACTGTGCATGTCTGAAATATCATAGTGTTAAGTGACATGTAACGGTACAGTTCTTCATCAAATGAAAGATCGTGAAAATGGCGTTAGAATAGGAGAATAGTGGATGGGCATTAATTGAAGTGTTCAAGTTAATATTACCATTAATATTTGAAATGTAAACTGCGCTTGTGCGAAATGGGTAACCGTTCTTTATTTTGGAAATTGCGTACGCACGATAGCACATCGAACCTCCGCAATTACATTTCCCGTCCTTTCCTAATTACTATCATTGACACTGACTTTATAGGAAATACTTGACATTTTTGAAGGTGGACTTGCACAATTAAATAATGATCGAATACTCATCTTTAAAGCAAATACTTGATGTTTTTGAACGCGGACTTGCACAATTAATATTCGAATCGAAAACCCATAACACTTTCATATCACTGAGATGACTCATCTTTAAAGAAAATACTTGATGTTTTCGAACGCAGACTTGTGCAATTAAATAATGATCAAAAACCCATAATGCTTTCATTCCGCTGAGATGACCTGACATTTCCTCCTACAAGTGGAAGCGATTTCCCCAAAATTACTTGATGTTTTTGTTCGTGGACTTGCACAATTAATATTCGAATCGAAAACCCATAACACTTTCATTCCGGTGAGATGACCTGACATTTCCTCCTACAAGTGGAAGCGATTTCCCCAAAATTACTTGATGTTTTTGTTTGCGGCCTTGTGCAACTAAAATGGAAAAGTTGGGGAAAATACATAACAGTTTCGAAAATGTACCTGAACAACTGAACATTTCAAATGAGCAATGGAAAGACCGCCAAAAAGGATGAGAGAATGAATTGATGACTGGCATGAATTAATGGCATTAATGACAACCAACTCACTCCACTTTGGCTTGTCCTTTCCCATTGAAGTTAATGGGAAGTTTATTAAGTAAGTTACGACCTTTAGTTAATTCATTTCATTTCCTTAATAACTTTGTTCGTTTGAAAGTATTCTGTGTTTGTGGAATTGCTGTGAATAGTGGGAGATGGCAAACACTGTGTAATTTTGGGGAAGATTTCGATCACGAATACAGAAGGATTTAACGTTTTGGGTCCAGAATAACAAAGAAAACAGGTGTGTTTTATATTTACAATTTTAAAAATAGCTTTTATAGCTGGCTTTATATTTATTAGTATTTGTGTGGATTTTGTTTTGGGTTACAACTTACAGTAGTTTCTTTCAATAGTTAAAAAAAATATGTTTTTTTTTTTTTTTTTTTTTTTTTTTTGTCTCAAAGGCCTAAATGTTCGAATATACATAGTAGTTTCGATCTTTAGTGAGTCGTAGAGAAACCAAAAGTAGAGAATCTCATAACAGGTTTGTTTGTAGCTATTTGTATTTGTTATAATTTGTAAATTTATTTTGTCCGTTTCAAAGCATTCTATTCTTTTGGTGAAGAGCGGGAGACCGCAAACTTTGTGGGTTTCCAGGGTAGACCTATACCGGAAACACAGAATGCTTTTAGGTTCAGGGTTTACGAAAACTAAAAATCCCAAAACAGATTTCTTCTTAGCGGATTTGGGGTTTTCATTGTGCGGGGTTCTATATTCAGTAGGAACACGAAAAATAGATAGAGGATGTCTCGAATGTAAACTTAGGGTTTAACGAATCCTTATTATATTTGTTTACGCCAATCCTTTGTTTGTTTACTGTTGTTATGAATTGTTAATTTAAAAAAAAACTCATTGAAAGGACACGATCCTTTGTAAGTCATATTCAATATGTATTACAGTTGCAAGCGTTTAATATTTTGAATTAAAACAGCATATTTTGAATTAATACAGCATATTTTGAATTAATACAGCATACCAGTTCCTTTATCAGCAAATAAGTTATCTGTTATACTGACCTTAAGTGTTGATACAACTTTACATTTACTATTGTTTTACACTTGAAGTGACTGTGATATATTTTAGAGGATGTGCTAGCTGCCATTATTTTTGTATTGGAATATTCATATATCTGAGTTATATAGATGCATTTTTAGGGAGTATTGAAAAATTTATTTAAATGTTATGGAAAGGGAATAAAGTAAGGACTGCCATAAAGTAAGGCATGCTTATTTATTTTATTTTTGTACATTACAAACACATTACTAAGAACTTTGAGCTTCGATTTTGTAGGATATTATATACGTCATGGACTATTCACAAGAGAGCCCTGAATATCTGAAGTATGCCACCACGAGAATCTGGGTTGGAAGTAAAAGATATAATCATCATTTCAATTTCTGTTCTTATTCCAACTAACTCTACCTTCGTGGCTTTTATTGGGGACACGTCTCCAGTCATTGCTCTATTTTTGGTACTCAGCTCTTTGATCGTTATATTCATATTCATATCCTCCTTGCTCAACATAGGTTTGAGTTATCTAGTGGTTAAAATACTAGGTGGGCTAGCGGTTGTGTTATCCTCTTGTAGCTACCTGGTAATCATGGCCACTAAATTGTGGCCCATCTCCAGAGGCAGTGTAGGAATGACCTTCCTATTCCGTGCCATCGAAGTTGGTGCCATCGTCATGCTTCTGAGCCGTAATCTGAGAATGGAAACTACTCCCCATTCACAAGAAGCAGCACCTGCACTGGGTACTGGCTAGTATTGAATTTGCTTTTATTACTTGCTTTTGGTGCCATAGGTAATGTGATTTTGTATTTTTCTCATGCTGCTCTTCCATCTATATTCTTTGCAGATGCTGTCTGAAAAGTGCAAGCGTGAGCCGCAGGCCGAAATTGCATTTTTATGTTGTTGTGAGTTTGTAGTAAATTTTCCTTTTATTGTTAGTGCGAGTGCCATCTGATCAATATTTGTAAACGATGGTGGCAGTCCTAAATTTGTTCATCTTGAATTCGTTGGCTGACAGTATTGTCCAGCAATAGACTTTGAAATGATGTGAAAACTTATTTAAAGTTAATAACTTGGTTTCTCATTATCTAAAAGATTCATACCATAATCAATTTCTTTCCTTTTCTTTCAATTAGATTGTAAATGGTGTGAAAATTTGTGCCATAGGTGTATTACAGATAATTAATTCCTTTGAATCGCTTAAATTAAGAGTTGAAATATTTGTCAAGGGTCATCAGGGTATTTTAACAGCATCAAATGACACCAAAAATATATTTGTAATGGAAAAACCATTTTATGGTATAATTACATTCTATTTAATCTGTATGTTCTGGTGCACCAGCTTTTGAACTAGTTTGGTTATTTAAAACTTCAAATTTTGACCCAAAAAAAAAAGGCGCTGGCTATCCTCTCGACAAAATGCACCTATAGACGAATTTTTTTTTTTTCCAGATTTACGAAAACATAGTGATTTGTTTTCAATTTTTTTTTGGTGTTTTCGATTCAGAATCTACAGATCATGAAGAACAAAGCCTAAAAATTTCATAAAAATCCATGGTGTTTTCAAATTTTTCATATTTGTACGATGGTGCTTTTTGTCGAGAGGAAAAAAAAATACTTTGCTATCTAACACGTTAACCTGGGTGATATGTTATTAGAATTTCGTAAGTTGTGTTTAATTCTATTAAGATATTTCTCTCTAAATTCCATTCTTATATACCATTCAATATAATAATATATTTGACTGTTGAAAAACATAATAAATGAACAACTGGAAAAATAATAAGAAAGATATTCGCAAAATTATTTTGACTGATGTTAAACAACAAAGGGAGATATTGGTAGAAATTTGTTGTAGAATGAATAATAGAGAATAGAATGATATTAGAAAGAGAATAAAATTCAAATGTATGCGAGAATTGTTGAGAGAAAAATTTAGAATGTTCTAAGAAAAACTTAGTATCGAAGAGATTTTACAATCTTAGTTTGTTATGTTTTAATGAATAATAAATTAAAAATTATGGAAATATATTGAGGGAATTTTAGTGTCAGAAAAAAGAGCCAATATATAAATATATTAGTGGTTGTCATATTAGTTAATGAGTAAAGAATTTCTTAGCTCACATCAAAATGTCGTACCATAATCACTAATTTATGTTTTACCTTTTAATTCATGAGAAATAAATATATTGTTTCAGTAAGGTCAATATAGACATTCTAAAGTCGAAAGACTTAGAGGTGTAATAATATGATTAAACCATGACAAAAAAAAGAAAGATTTTATAAAGGCCTTGATCTTTTACATAATGAATAAAATTGTTCTGGTTTTTCACTTAGATTGACTAAAAAGGTACATAATATTTTGGGCATGCCACTATAATTTTGTTAAGGTTGGAGATTGTATTAGGTTTGGGTTTGAAGGTAAGTGTTGGAATTAGGGTTTAGCATTTATGATTATGGTTCACTATTTAGGATTAGATAAATAAATGAATGAATATATATATATATATATATATATATATATATATATATATATATATATATATATATATATATATATATATATATATATATATATATATATATATATATATATATATATATATATATATATATATATATATATATATATATTAATAGTAAATATATTATTTCACTAAGGTCAACAGAGACATGGTAAAGTTCAAAGACTTAGAGGTTTAATAATAGCATCAAAGCATGAGAAACCAAATCAAGACTTTATTTAAAGGACTTGATATTTTACATAATCAATACTTTTGGTACGGTTTTCCACTTGGATTGAGAAATAGTACAAAAAATTATGGTTAAGGTTAGGGATTGTGTCAGGGTAAGGATTTAGGGTAAGTGTTAGGATTAGGGTTTAGTATTTAGGATTAGGGTTAAGCATTTAAGAGTAGATTTATAATTAGGGTTATGGTTTAGGTAAGGATTTAGAAATTATGGTTTACTATTTATGACCAGTGTTAGGATTAGAGTTTCACTTTTACGATTACAGATTACCATTTAAGATTTAGGATTATGGTTATGATTGAGATTATGATACTTGTTTACACATGTTTAGTATTATAGTTAGGATTAGGGTGAGGGTTTACCATTTAGGATTGGGTTTTGGGTTTAGCATTTAGGAATAGATTTATTATTCTAGGGATTAGTATTATAGTTAGGATTAGCGTTAGGGTTTACCATTTAGGATTAGATTTAAAAGTAGAGGTTATCATTTATGAATATGGTTTAGGTAAGGATATTGGATTAATGGTTTAGCATCTACCACTAGGGTTTAGTATTTATGATTAGGGCTTGGCATTTAGTATTAGGGATTACATTTAATATTTACATTGATGATCATGCTAAGAGTTATGGTGTCAATTTATGTATTGTTAGTATTATGATTAAGGTTAGGGTTTACCATTTAGTATTAAGGGTTAGACTTATGACTAGGATAATGGTGCATGTTCGCATCATGATGTGTGCTACGGTTACGGTTAGGTATTGTATTCAGGCTTTCCATTTAGGATTAGAGTTTAGTGTTGAGAATTAGGGTTAGGATAAGGTTCTATAATTTGTAATTAGTGCTTCACATTTAATTGTAGGGTTTAATATTAACCATTAGTGTTTAATATCAAGTTTTATAGTTAGGGTTTAATATTTAATATCAGGTTTTAGAATTTAGGATGTAGCATTTATGATTAGGGTTTACCATATAATATTACAGTTTATCGTTTAAGAATATGCTTTATATTAGGATTTGGGATTTAGGGTTTACGAATCAGGCTTAGAATGAGGGTTTAACCTTTAGGATTAAGGTTAGAATTAGGGTTTATCATTTAGGATTATATTAGAGCCATAAGGATTATGGTTTAACATTTATGATTGGGGTTCTAAGATTAGAGTTTACAATTCATAATTAGGTTATTCTCATCTGGGATTATGGTTTACAATGTAGTATTCAAGGTTATGGCTAGGATTAGGATTATGGCATGGGTTTAGTATTTTAGATTATGGTTTAACCCTAATCATAACTGTACTCGTAAGCACGTGCCATTTACGCATAGGGTTCAGCATTTGGGATTTTACAACTGCAGTTAGGATTAGATGGCTTAGCATTTACAATTATAGTTATGAGTAGGAATTAGCATTTAGGATTAGGGATTAGCTTTTATTATTAGAGTTAATCCTTTATAATTTAGTTTGACCATTTAGCATTATGCTTTAGGTAAGGATATAGGATTTATAAATTAGCAGAATGAGGATTGTTGTTTAACATTTAGGAATAGGACCTTATGATTTATGAATTATGATAGGGATCAATGTTTATGATTAATGAGTAGGGTTTTTCATTTAGGGTTTAGGGTTATGATTTGAAGATTAGGGTTAGGGTATGGGTACACATTGTGTGCTAAAAATGTATCACACTTCTATTAATCATTTGGTTCAAGAATAATCAAGAATGAGGTCTCAAAAGGGGATTCATAGCTCTCTAGTCATGGAGTGCAGGGGTTTAGGATTGAGGCCCTTAGATAAGAGCTGGTGATCTTCTTTTTTGATGGATTCTGGTATTGCTTATTTTTCTTGTTTTGAACATTCAAGTTACTTCCAAAACATTCGGGACTTGTGGAAGAAGGAGGATATGACTGGTCTAGATGGGTAGGTGAATGAAAAGGATTCAAGGGTATGCAACTATGTTGATCTTGAGGAAAGATAGGATATGGAAGGACGTATGGACCCGAGATGGATGACAAATTAGGAGAATTGGTAGGGGAAAGTGAAGGGACATAAGGGCCCCAAATGGATGGAAGACGTGAAGCCCTTAGTATTGGTGGAGGAGGTCCAACTATGGATGTGGAAGATGCAAAATGAAATTCCATAAGATCATCAACATCTATATCACAACCAAGGACATCAGCATCTTTAGAGTGAGCATTGGGATTTTCAATAGGATCATGTATATCTTCAATATGAGCACCTTCTTTGGTATGATTGTTCAAAGCTTGCAAAGAGTTACGAAGAGTAGAAAATGGAAGTGAACATGGAGTGGTAGAACAAGAAGATGGAAGACTTTGATCTTGACAAGGATATTTGGATAGCACAAGGGTATAATTTTGCTCTTCATTTTTAATGGGTTTAACATTCGAAGTGACAACACTATTTTTTCTAGCTTTAATGGAAGTATCATAGTTGGAAAGTGCAAGTGTAGTAAGGTTATTTTGATTGTCAGTAAGGTCAATGGTGCAAGTAGTAGCTTGATCTTGCTTAGGAGAAGTCTTCAGACATGGTCGAATGAATGAGAAATGGCATAGACGATCAAAAGAACCATGAAATGAATATGATACATCATTAAAAGGATTGGATGGCATGGAGGTTTCTTGATCTTGATCTTTCTTTATGTTCTTCTCTTTACCATTTTCAAAGTCCTCTTGACATGGAGGCAGTTCTAAGGACAAGGACACATGTTGGAATTGTATGGAAGACTTTGGAAGAGATGGTGAAGGGCTAGCTGAAGTAGGTATTATAGTGCACAAAGGGTTTGGCTCTTTAGGTTTAGCATTATTAGAAGTATTTACATCAAAGTGAAGGTTAGCTTGAGTTTCTTGAAGAGGTTTCTCTTGAGGATAAATATAGGAAACTACATGGAAAGCATTAGGAATTTTATTGGATGAAGGATTTGTGAAAGATTTTAAAGACTTGGCAACTTTAGGAGATATACGGGTATTGGAAGAAGTAGGAGATGGAAGGGAACCATCACAAGACAAAGGTCCAACATCAACATGATCTTGCTCGAGAGTGTAATCTTTATTTTTAGTATGAGAGTTCTTTGAGGATAAATGCTCATAGTATCTATGTTTATAATCAGCACGGAAAGATTTATCTTCCTCATTAGAAGTAGATGTGTCATATTGTTCGCAACAAGCATCATAGTCTCTTTCAAAATCAAAATCATATGGATCACCATCACGATCTATCCAATGTGACAACCCATTTTACTAAGCACGAGCACATGACTAGGATGACTCTTAGGAATAGAGGTGTCATAGGTATCACTACATTATGCATCATCAGAGTCATCACAGTCATCAAAGATAGGTGTGTCAGTCTTCGTCAGAGAGGTATGAGAAGGATTATGACGTTGTTCATTATGGTATCTCTTGAGAAAAGAAGTAAGACTCTTGGGAGAAGTAGAAGAGGAACTAGATTGTGATGAAGAGGAAAGTGAAGACTTAGTGGAGGAAGTAGAGTCAGATAATGAGGAATGTGACTAATGTCTAGAAGAGTCATGGTAAGACTTGGAAGATGAGGAATGATGAGAAGACTTAGAAGATGATAACTGTTTGGAAGAAGGAGGTCGTGACAAGATCATGTGTATGATCCTAGCAAAGGCATCTAACTTAATCAATTTTTCTTTTGTTTTAGTCATAAATTTATCACCCATGAGATTTCTAGAGGAATATTACTCTTCAAATTGAGCAATTAGTTGGAGATCATCTATTCTCAAGAGAGGTTCCATAACAAGATAGTTGAAATTCATGGTTCTAGAAGAAGAGCAATGAAGCATGGAAGTGACAGAAGAGATGAATAGGAGAAGGTAGACTAGATAATAAGAGGAAAATAATCAAGAGGATGTGGATAGTTTATGAAGAAGATGAAGCAGCGTGAAGGAAGAAGAGAAATGATGAAAATGGGAGACTAGGAAGACACAGGAGATGTGGAAGAAAGAAGAGAAAGAGTCATTTTGTGCAACTTGATACCATTTAATTTCATTTGGATGTTGACCAACATGTCATAGCACTATTGGGGAGAGCTTTGAAGTTTTTATGACTCGAGAACTCATATTTGTTTGTTTTAAAAGATCAGGTAAACACATAAAGCAATTTTTATCATTGATTTAGGAAATTGATAAATTGGAGAATGGGGGCCCAAAGTTTAGGTGACCATTTTAGGGTGCATAAACACATCATAGTTACAACTGAGTTCACTCTAATCAGTTCTGCAACCTAAACATTGACCATCATAAGAATTGAAATCATTGCACAAGCCATACGTTAAATCGTAACCTAACGCTAACCATAACGTGGGCCTTCAAACCCTAATGAGTAATCGTAAACATCAAATAAATTACTAACCCCATGCCTAACCTAAACATTCACTTTGATCGTACTCATAATGTAAACCTTTATTTTAACCAGAGTCCTCACTCCAATCCTTAACTCCAACCCTTCTTATAAGACAAAACTTAATCTCAACCATGATGGAAACACAACCGTAACTATACTAAAAAAAAAAAACTCAATAGTAACCCTTACAATATTTTTAATCCTAACCCTAGATGTAATGGTAATCCTAACCTCTTCCCCATCAATTATGAATCATAACCGTAATTTGATTGATTCAATTCAATTGTATTTCATTGTTGATAACCTTAATATGTAAACCCTCACCTGAACTCTAAAACCCCTGCCATAGAGCATGTATTAATTTTATTACCATACTCAACATATATTCTATATAATCTTATTGTATTAACATCCCTGACCTAAAGCTTAACGAATGAATAATAAGAAACCCAACCTTACTACTAACCGTAATCATAATTTTAAATATAAGCATAGTCTGTGCTAATAATACCCCTAACCCTAATCCTAACCATAATCCCAAGCCTAACCCTAACTCTGATCATAAAACTAACCCTAAACCTTATCGCTTAGAAAAATACTAAATTCTAAACCTTAATCATAACCCTACTCATAAATGCTAAACTCTATATGTAAATGTTAAACCATTATCGTAATCCTAACCCTAACACAAAGATTATCCATGTAATGAATTAAAACAACTCATAACTCAAATGAAAATACTCAATGAGAGATATAAACCTCTATATATAGAAAGTCATAACTAAAAACCAGGCTTCAGAAAAAACCCTAGGTGCTGTTGCTTTCATAAAACTGTTGGTCATTATTTTTTTTAAGTTCTAAAGGGACGTTACTTTTACAAATTAGTTAAGTCTATAAAGTGCATGTTTTATAATATATCACCTTGCGGGGTGGTCTATCATCACTTTAGATTTCCTAGGTCCGAACCCTTTTAAATTTTTTGCAAGTCTAAGCCTGGCGATTTTTCCTCAACCATCCTAAGTCGTAACTGCCTTATTTGTTAAGGTTCTCGGTGTTTTATTTAAGAGAATATGATAAAGATCTAATGATCATCACAAGATCACATGCAATCTTTCAAGCCTATGCGAACATGAAACAATTGTCGATTATCTTCATTGCACGCAATTGCACTATTGATCTGATGGTTGTCGTATGTTCAGTTTTCTAAAGAGGATCAACGGTCATAATTCAAACTTGAAGAAAAGTTGGCGCAAAGTTCAATTTTTCCCTTTCAAGTGAGTGCTGGTTTGATCTTTCAGATAATTAATGGTGACAGAAATCATGTGGAGTAAATTGCTGAAATGATTGCTTTCGATTGCTAATATATCAAACATAAATCTACGCTTTCCTGGAATCCACAATGAGATAAAAGTTTGCAGGGAAATGGGGGAGAAGATTTGCAGTGGGCGATTATCATTTTCTAAAAATTTCAAAGGAAAGGTTGGTGAATTATTTGCACACTCATTAGCTGTTAAAAGATAGTATCATTATGTCGTGTTTCTTTTACACCAACTGTATAGAATTCGCAAGCTCTAAAATGCCCCCCACGAAGGAATTGTCTGGTGAAACTGAGTACAGTAAGAGGGGTCTACACGAGGATTTATTGTAGTTATTGCCCAGTTCAATGACTGACTTAGTAAAGGCTAGACAGTTAACACCAAAGGAACCTATGCTAAAGGTAGATGACAACTTGTATGACATAGGAAATTATATTAGGGATGCTAAGATTGGTATTCCTAGTAGAAGTGGGGTGTCTAATTTCACTGATTTCACATTATTCACAATAGGATTTAGCCCAAGAAATGCCCCTATCCCTAGTAGTAATATATGGTAATTGGACTTAGGTAAGCTTGTCATGCCTGATGTTTTCATAGATGTAGACCTAATGAGTCAGGTTGCAAAGACTTATGACCCTATTACCAGAGAGATTAGGGATGGTAGAGGACAATTGCTATTGACAATTTTTGCTAAAGAGATCAGGATGGTTTTTAGGTTGACTGAACCCTCAAGCGACATAGAACCAATTAATTTTGAAGAATTAAAAGAAGTATATAATGCACAAAGGAATTGTCTCAGAAATGGTCCTGTGAAGGAATTTTGTGGTGAGATTGGAAAGATGATTATCATGTGACAAAGTACACAGGAGCCCTTCAAAATAGAATATTTTGATGTGAGAGGAAGAGGTGCATATTGGTCACTGTGTTAGATTTTTTGGGGAAGATGCTGAAGAGAAAATGCCATTACATTTGATGTATATGATGGTGCAGATCTTACATCCACACTTATCAATTACTTTTGATTATGCCCCTTTTATTGTTGACTTGATTCATAATGGAATCATGGGGATTCAAAGAAGTAAAGATGATAATCCATTCTGTTGGTACTCCTTCATGATGTACATGTTTTTATTTAAAGGTGCTAGTTATTTTGAAATGGAGATGGAATTGTCAAAGCAGAGGGATGGTGAGGACATGCCAGTCCAACTCTGGAACCTCACTATGACATTGGACATCAAAGACAGTAGTTTTATATAGTTTGATAAATGTTTTGCAGCAAGACTGAGGCTATTATTTGTAAATGACAGCTCACGAGTCCCAAAGGCCCTAGCCGAACTTGTCCGGCCACAAGAATTGGCCAAAGACCTCAAAATAGTACATAACTAGGGGGATTTCATCTTTTATCCTTATTTGACTATTATTAGATTGTATGGATTTAGGGGGGCTCCCTTTATCCTAACATATCAGGTTCCCCTTAAGATTGGTATTGCAGAATTCTTCAGACAACTGGGGGATATTGAGAAGAAAACTTTCATTGGAAAAGGTAGAGGAACTTTGTTCCCAAAAATTACAATCACCCACTAGTTTGTAATGACAAAGGGTGGATGGGTTCATATGGACAATTTCCTCCAACCATATCATATGACCACTACAACTATCCAGACAACAGACCCAGAGGGGTGTTATAATGAAATGTTCAAGAAAAGGGTTAGATGCTCCCAAATAAACCACATTTTCAACTTCCCTGAGGATATTGTGAGAAATGTCAGAGGACTAGATGATCATTTTATCAGAAGGGAAAAATGGTTATTATATAAGAAGACCTTGGATTTTGTCAGGCAGTTTGATCCAGGTTATGATCCCCTAGGCAGTATCAACCCTATAGGGAAAAGGATAGACACTCTCATGGATTGTTTTAAGGAAATTTACAAAACCCTAGATCGGAAGAAGAAGAAAGCCATGGATGAGAACCTAGAAAAGGGTAAATCAGTATTAAGCAAAGTTACACTTGGAAAGATGTTGCCTCCTGCCAAATATATGTTGCAGAAAAAGACTGGTTACAATGTAATAATCCCACAATTTGACATAAGGAAATAGGAAAAGAAAAGGGAGGATATGCCTTCTACATCAGAGCATGTGGAGAAATAGAAGGAGGTTGTGGGGATTATAGACACACCTCACAATTATCCTATTCAAAATATATTTGTCTCCTCCCACCAAGAAGCAAAGGATAGAAGACATGCCTCAAGACATAGAAGAGGAGTACTCTCCTTCCCAATCACCCTATAATATGACTGATGATGAGGATATCATAGAGAAAGTATAGCAACTAGGATGTGAGTGTCAAATTTTTATGACTTATGATGAAATTAATGAAGGAGTGCCAGAGTAGCCAAAAGATCTTGAATTAGGCCTAACAGGTGGACAGATGGCAGGAATAGAGCTGGACCCTATAGTCAAGCAAGCATGTGATGAATTTTTGGCTAATGATGCTTTTGTAAAGGCTAGGGCTTTTATACAATTCATATGGAAATTAAACATGACTCAGTTTGAAGAAGCCCGTGAAAAAAGGCATAGGGAGAATCCAGAAAAGGATCCCAAAGTCATAGAAGTTGAGGTGAAAGGAGATGACAGAAAGATTTGAAAACACTACTCTAGAATAGGGGAGAGAGCTAGTAAGAAATGCAGGAGTACTTATCCTCCCTGAAAGGGACATAGCTGATGCAGTGGTCCTTGATGCAGTTAGGAAGCAAACCACACCTATGCACAAGACCAAAGAAGAGGTAGAACAGGCTATAAAAGGAGTTGCTTTCAGTAATGATCATCAAGCATTGGTCATGTGGTCTTTGAAGAAGGATGAAAAGAACAGAGAAAAGAAGACAACAAGGGATACTCTCACTGGTGGCCTCATAGTTAAGAGGGTTACTGACACTTCTGCAATTGAAGCATTAAGTATGGTGGTAGCCATAGCCCAGCTTGCAGAAAAGGTAGCAGAGAAGGAAGCCGAGGAAAATGAGGAGCCCACTAAAAGATTTGAGACAATGGTAAAAGCTTATAGTGATTTAAAACAAGGCATGTTTGAGAAGGATAAGATAATTGCAGAGTTGAAGAGAAGGTTGGGAGAAGGCCCAGTCTAAGAACCAAAACAATTGCAAATTTCTTCTTCCAGTGTTGGACCTTCTTCCTTGAGCCCTATTGTTGAATATCCCCTATCTCCTTTACCCCCTTCCACGAGCAATGAGGACATAGAGTAGAGAGATAAGTAGAGGTTTGAAAAAAGAATAAAGGACACCATCCTACATTGATGTTGCAAATGTAAAACCAAAGGAGGTCTATAAATATGCTAAACAATTATCTGACATTTTGACCTCATTTAAGAAAGAGGTGGAAACTGTAGGGAAAATTTTGTATAGGTGGGTGCCCAGGGAAAAAATGTTGATATCATTCCTTGATTTGATTAAAGATCAAAATACTCTGCATGTCCAATTGGCAAGTACTTAAAAAATTGTTGAAGACCTTCTTGAGTTTGAAGTAAGTAGGGAGGGTTTGAAGAGAAAGGCAGAGCTTTTAAGAGTGAGATATTTTTAGGATAACTACCACAAATTCCTGGGTCTTATCAAAGAAAATGGAACCATAATGGATAGGGAACAATGGGTGGAACAAATTGATAGTGGGGCACTGGCCAAAATAGATGTTATTCTGGGTGCAAAAGATACTATTCCTTTCGCACAAGTAATTTAAATGTTACAAGATGCCAAAATATAGTTTACTAAAATAATGACTGAAGTTCACCAATTGGTTAGTGGTTGGGATAATATCCTACCAAAAAGGGATGAGGTTTTGGCTTTTAATTAGCTTGATGAAGATACTTTTGCAGCTTGGGAAACAGCGTACCTTTCAGAGACTATGAAAGAAGAGGAAACATCCAGTGAGGATGCAACAGATGACAATGCCCCTACTTCTTAAAAGAAAAAAATCTTGCAGTGTAGGTGTTAGCCAATGAATAAGCCACTAGCCAGTAGTGGAGCCTTTTTTACAGAGGTCACTGCTTGAAAAGGTTCTATTTACAATTAATTGATAAAACTATTTTCTTTTCTATCCCGTGTTATCGTCGGGTTCCATAGTTGTAGTGGCATTTCTTTAGCATCCCTTTGTCTTATCAAATCCATTTCCTTTTCAAAATAGCTTTCACCTTAGAAAAGGAACATGTGCATAAGCAGAGAATAGCAAGAGAAAGGCCTATCCACTTTACTCTTCTGAATTCCTATTAACCTTTCATGGATCAACTCAACTATGAAAGGGGCAAAATCAAGAGTAACTGTTAAATAAGGATGCAGTATCAGAACCATCATGTACATCAAGTGTACTGGCATTCTCTCTTCAACAACCTATCCAAAGATGTGACATAATGACCAATATGCACATTTGGCCCTCAGGTTAAACTACTCTACTTTGAAAGGCTTTCCTATATTTGATCCTATTGGAACCAAACCCCCGATTTTGATAAAAGTTTCTTGCATCGGATTAGTCCTAAGATAATTTCTTTGAGCATTATAAACATTCTTCAATTCTTCAAATTCTATTCTTTCCAAATCAGCAGATGGTTCACTTAACATAGCAAACTTATTCTTCAAATCATTGTATCTAAAATAATTTTGACAATTATATACTTAGAAGTGGACATATTAGTAGAACCCTTTTTACACATTGATCATTGTAAGAAAAACACCACTGTTGGCTAGTGTCTTATCCATTGGGTACCACCTCCAGTACAAGATTGTAATATATGAATGAATATAGAAATCTGAAATATTTTTTATCCTTTGAAAATACTAATCACCCTATGCTAGATTTTATGAAAAGAGTCCTAGATTCTCAATACTTATTGGTGTATCCATAAGAAAAACCCCAAAGAACTTATATCACATTGAAAGCTTATTTAATCTGATCCTTGATCAGAGCTGAGAAATGTAAACATATTCACAGAGATTATCCATGCAATGAATTTGAACAATTTGTAATTCAAATAGAAAAACTCAAGGAGAGATAAAAACCTTGGATTCTATTCAAATGCCATATCAATATATGCTTACAAAATGCCTTACAGTACAACCTTTTGAAATTAACTGGAATGAAAAATATTCTTCTTCCACAAAAATATGCCTAATATAGTCTATGATATTCTAGACTCAGAAAACTTATCAGTCATATTGATCAAGTTCCTGGTCCCTTATAATGATCTTTTTTGAAAATTTCTAGTAAAAGGATTGTAAACAAGCTTCGGATCTTTTTTGAAGAAGACAAGAAAATAGTTGTCATATAGGACAGAAAAGTAAAATAGAGACTTTCTTCTTACAAAATTTCAAAATAGTTTTCTATTATGAGCACAAAGAATTTGCAACAACTCCCAAAGGCAGTTCAACTTCTGCCAGGTGTAGTGTCTGTGCTTGCTTTAGGGAGTTGGGGCATTGACAACTATTGCCTCCTAAGTGGATGTTTCTTCTTCTTGGACTTCTTCACCAACTTCTGAATGGTACGTTGCTTTCTAGGTTGCAAAGGTATCTTCACTTGGCCAATTAAAAGCCAAAATGTCATTCCGTGTTGGCAAAATTTTATCCCACCTACTAACCAATTCATGCACTTCAGTCATTACTTTAGTAAAATGTATCCTAGCATCTTGCAACATTTCAATCATCTGTATGAAAGGAAGTGTATCTTCTGTAGCTAAAACACCATCCATCATGGCTGACACCCCCATTCTCAATTTGTTCTAACCATTGGTCCCTCTCTTTTATGGTTCCATCTGCTTTGAGAAGACCTGAGAATATTTTGAAATTATTCTAAAAATATCTTACCCTTAAAAGCCCTGCTTTTCTCTTTATTCCCTCTCTGATTACATCAAAATCAATAAGGGATTAAAATTTTTTATAAGTACTTTCCAATTGACAATACACAGTACTATGATCTTTTATTGAATCCCGAAAACACTTCAAAATATTCTCCCTAGGTACCCATGTATCCAAAATTTGGCCCACAGTATCCGCCTCTTTCCCAAATGAAAGCAAAATGTCAGATAACCGCGCTGCATATTTATAAACTTCTGTGGCTTTTACATTTGTAGCAAAGTGTATGATGGTGTCCTTCATTCTTTTCTCATACTTTTGTTTCTCCATCCATTCTATATCTTCATTACTCTGAGATGGGGGAAGAGGAGACAGGGGATATTCAACAATGGGGCTTGAAGAAGAATGTCGAACAGTAGAAGAAGAAAATTGTAACTATGGTGCCCGGATTCAATTTTCTTCCCCTAAATTTCTTTTTAAGTCTACTATTATCTTATCCTTTTGAAACATCCCTTCTTTCAACTCCCCATAAGCCTTCAACATTGTCTCATTTATCATAAGCTCTTCTTTCTCCTTTGCTTCTCTTTCGACCACCTTCTCTGCAAGGTGAGCAGTGGCTACTACCATGCTCAACGCTTCAATTGCTGAGGTGTCAAGAACCCTCTTTACTATGAGACCTCCAGTGAGAGTACCCTTAATTATTTGTTTTCCTTTGTTCCTTTCATTCTTTTTTAGTGACCACATGACCAATGCTTGATGGTCATTACTGAAAGCAACTCCTTTTACAACCCGTTCTGCTTCTTCTTTGGTCTTGTGCATAGGTGTAGTTTGTTTCCTAACTGCATCGAGGACCACTACATCAGCTATGTCCCATTCAGGGAGGATGAGCACTCCTACATTTCTTACCAATTCTCTCCCTTGTTCTGGAGTAGTTTTTTCAAAACTCTATGTCATCTCTTTTCTTATTTCATCCTCAATAACCTTGAGATCCTTAAGAGGATTCTCCTTGTGCTTCTTCTCACAAGTTTCCTCAAATTTATTCATGTTCAATTTCCATAAAAATTGTAGAAAAGCTTAGGTTCTCACAAAGTCATCATCAGCCAGAAATTCATCACATGCCTGCTTGACAATAGGGTCCAGCTTTGTCCCTGCAATTTGTTCCACTGTTAACCCTAATTCAGGTTCCTTTGGTTGCTCTAGAATTCCTTCATTTATTTATTCATGAGTCATGAAAATTTGGCCCTAAGTTCCCATTTCCTGTACTTGTTCCATGATCCCCTGATCATCTCTGATGTTCAGGGGTGATTGTGAAGGAAAATATACTTCTTCTAGATCTGGACACCTTTCTTGTAGCCTTTATTTCTTGGTGGGAGGAGAACAAACAAGAATCTATTCAGCTGGCTATTATTGACATGTATCTATCATTTCCTCAACCTCTTTTTGCTTCCCTACCTCCCCTGATGTAGAAGGGACATCTTCTCTTGTCTTTTGCTACTTCCTAATGTTAGATTCACGGACTATGACATTGTAACCAGACCTTTTTTGCAGCATATATTTGCCAGGAGGCAACATCTTTGGACATGCATCTTTGCTAAAAAGTGACTGAGCCTTCTCAGGGTTTTCATCCATGGCTCTCTTCTTCTTCTCTTCCAGAGTTTTATAAATTTCTTGAAAATAATTCATTAGGGTATCTATTTTTTTCCCCATAGGATTTATACTGCTTAGGGGGTCATATCCAGGATCAAAATGATGGACAAAAGCAAGAATATTCTTATATGCTAACCACTTTTCCTTTCTGAGTGCTTGATCATCTAATCCTGGTATATTTTTGATTATGTCCTCAAGGTAATTAAATATGTGGTTTATTGCAAAACATCTGGCACGCTTTTTGAACAAATCATTGTAGAACCCCTCTGGATCTGCAGTCTGGGCAATTGTGCTTGTTAAATGATATGGCTCTAGGATTTTGTCCATGTGAACCCATCCACCCTTAGTAATCACAAACTGGTGGGCAATCGTAATGTTTGGGAACAAAGTCCCTCTACTCTTATTGGTAAGAGTGTTTCTCTCAATATCCCCTAGTTGTCTAAAAAATTCTGCAATGCCAACCCTGAGGGGGGACTTGATAGGGAAATATATAAGGAGTCCCTTTGAAACCATATAATCTAATAATAGTTGAATAAGTATAGAGAATAAAATCACCCCCAATTGTGTACTATGTGGAGGTCTTTTGCAAATTGGTCAGGCCTAACCAGTCTAGCTAAAGCAGTTGGGACCCTTCGCTTCTCATCGACAAATAATACTCTCAATCTCATTGCAAAATATCTGTGAAACTGTATATAACTACTATCTTTTAAGTCCCATGTCATATTGGAGTTCCACAACTAGACTGGCATGTCCTCTCCATATCTCTATTTTGTTAATTGCATTTCCTCTGCAAAATAATCAGCACCTTTGAACAAAAACATGTACATCATAAAAGAATACCAGTAGAAGGGTTTATCAACTTTACTGTTTTGAATCCCTATTAGCCCATTGTGGATCAGGTCAGCAATGAAAGGGGCATAATCATATGTAATTGACAAATGTGTATTTAATATCTGGACAACCATGTACATTAGATGTACTGGCATTTTTTCATTGGCATCTTCTCCAAAAATCTGACATAGTGACCAATATGCACCTCTTGCCCTTACATCAAAATATTTTGTTTTGAAGGGTTCCTGCAGACGTGGTCCTGTGACAATAATCTTTCCAACCTCAGTGCAAAATTCCTTTACAGTGCCATTTCTAAGAAGGTGCTTCTGTGCATCATATATTTGCCTTAATTCTTCAAAGTCAATTGGTTCCAGGTTGTTTGAGGGTTCACTTAATTTAAAAACCAACTTGATTTCTTCAGCAGAGACCGACATTAACCATTGTCCCCTAATCCCCCTCATCTCCCTACTGATAGGGTCATAATTCTTTTCAATTTGAACCATTAATTCTG
>BSBK01007071.1:0-53324 GCA_027943335.1 Chamaecyparis obtusa
TGTATATCTATGTATATGTGTGTGTGTATATATGTATATATGTGTGTGTGTGTGTGTGTGTGTGTGTGTGTGTGTGTGTGTGTATATATATATATATATATATATGTATATATATATATATGTGTATGTATATATATATGTATATATATGTATATGTGTGTGTGTGTGTGTGTGTGTACACATACATACATACATACATACATACATACATATACATATATATATATATATATATATATATATATATATATATATATATATATATATATATATATATATATATATATATATATATATATATATATATATATATATATATATATATATATATATATATATATATATATATATATAAGAACTTTTAGAACATAAGGCTCTTGAGATATTACTTTTGATTAGGATTTCCCAAGGTTCCTAACCTTGTAGGGCCTTGACAACTCATTTAGAGGATAAGGAAATGCCTTGTTTTCTTCGTTCTTTGAGTCCTAGACCCCCAACTTTTTTGTTCATTGTGCACCATTTCCATTTAATCAAGTGCCTTATCCTTTTCAATTTTCCATATGACTAGAAATAATCTCTAATCATTTTATGAATATGATTAATTTGATATTGAGAGAAAAGTTAGGTAGAGTAGTATATATTGGATACAAATAGAACCTTTTGGAAAACTTGCACTCTCCTAGAAAATTAGAGGTACTAATATTGTTCCACTTAGTAAGCTTCTTGTCAATTTTTCACCTAATCCATTCCCACATGTTCTTGAGATCAGGGAAAACTGCAAAGGGTATTCCTAGGTACTTGACCTAGTGGTTAGGACACCCCCATGTCATTAGATACTTTTGAAACAACTCAAGTTGGGTGTCATTCCACCCCAACATAATAGATTTAGGTAGTGAGATTTTATTTCCTAAGGCTATACAAAACAACTCCAATTTTCCCATAAGATTGTCCACATTTTCTTCATTATACTCCACTAGATTAGCCATATCATCAACAAACTATACATTTATTAGGTCATCCTCATTGGGAAGGTTAATGAATTTGACACTTGGAGATATGAAATTATCTTTGAGAAGGTAGAATAGGGCATTAGCATCTATAACAAAGAGTGCAGGTGCTAGAGGGCAACCTTGAATAATAGACCTAGAAAGAATAATACCTTGAGATCTACAACCATTTACTTCAACTTTAGAATTTGCATCAGCCATAAGGACCTTAACCATATTATAAAATTGAATGGGTAAACCCAAGCACTCCATCATTAGCTAGATGAATCCCACTCAATGTTATCATATGCTTTTTTATAGTCAATCAAAAGCATACTTGCATCCTGTCCTAATTATTTAGCCTAATCTATGCCTTCCAATCATGTAAGAAGGTTCTCAAGTATATACCTACCCCTAACAAAGCCTATTTGTATACCATTGATAATATTAGGCAGAATATTATCCAATCTTTTGGCTATTATCTTGGCAAAATTTTTATAAGATTCATTAAGGAGGGTAATAGGACTCTAGTTTTTAATAAGTTTTTTAATCTCTATCTTTGGGTATCAATTTGATAGTTCCACAATTGATCTATTTCTCTAAAGAACCTTTAGAAAATACATATTCATACAATTGAAAAATCTCATCTTCAATCCATCTAATGTTGCACCTATAGAATTCAATAGGGAGACCATTAGGTCCATGAGCCTTGTCTCTACCCTAGCCTCAGATAGATTTTATAACTTCTTCTTTAGAGATATCCTTAGATAGATTTTTTTTCTTCCTACTCACTTACTTTATTCGGGATAATATCTTTGATCTTTTCTCTGGCTACCTCCATGTCTAGTCTCCCTTCATCCGATGAGAAAAGATGAGAGTGGAATTGAGTAAAGGCATGGAGAATCTCATTTTGGTTGGAGTAATCTTATTAGATAATTCGACTAGTTCTTAGTGATGCATGTCTAATCACATGGTAGCCTAAGTTTGGAGATGCATAGAGCTTATCTCGCGTCTAATTTCACTTGTTCATCTTCTTTGATAAATAATATGCATTGAAGGATCTAGTATTGGAGCTAAAAGGGACCTCCTCCAACTCATATATATATATTTATTTATTTGACAATAATTACGGGTCAAAAGGATGTACATTCCCTATTTCACTAGTCCTTCTTTGACCTCATATTTGTGGCAGATGGATTATCCAGTCTCTAGTACTTTTAATTTATTTAAGACTAGTAAGATATCATTATTTTCTATGTGAAGACAACCATTGTTTATTCTTATGAAAAATAGTTTTGCAATCCCTCTTGATGAATATAGATGTATATTTATATATTTATATTTATTTATTCTATTTTATACATGCATTTTGCACAAATGTAAATCTCTGATTTAAACATTCAAAATAGTTTTTTTTTCTCTTTTTCTTTAGCATTAACTAAGAAAGAGTCTAGTTGAGTACAACCTCTGAGTGTAAGATTGAAGAGGGAAGTAGGCTTCACATTCTATCCTATAAGTCATATTTATCACTCATAATTTTTGCACTAATAAATATGATTTGTCTTCCTTCTGTGATAAGCACAAATGTTTCTTTTAAATAGTTGGGAAAACTTAAATCTATATATTTGTCTGGCACATATCTTTATATTTAGTACACATCAATAAGTAAATCTTAAATTTTCCTTTTGTTGTAATTTTTTAAAATTCTATTAAGAAAATATTTTTAGGTACATATGACCTGAAGATCTTTATCAACAACAAGAGGATAATATGTCCTTTCATTTCTAAAAATAGAATTAAGTAAAAATATTTCTTAGCATAACTTACATGGTAAGGTAGTGAGTATGTTAGTGAATAACTTTAACTTAATTCATTATTGATTTTATTTTTCTTTTTGATTTAAAAAATTATTTTAATAAGAATATAAATAATAATATGCACATCTAAAAAGACATCATTTTACGTAATAGATTTCAATTTATTCGATTCTAATTGAGTCCAACACATTTTTTCTTACAACTAGCTAGTACCCACATTTATAATGATAGAACTTTACTATCAAGTCTACAAGATACGATAATGTTACCTTAGGAATTTCCAAGGTCTTTTAGGTTCAATTGTTCTCCTTCAAGAACAAAGGTCATAGGTGCTATAAATGATATGTTATTAGAGTCTTTAAAACTCTTTTAAATAGATTTCACATAATAATGTTAGTGGTATAACAATAGATTAATATCTAATATTCATTTAATTTACAACTCTCCTTTATTCATAGAACCTTTTTCCTTTGTCACGTGAATTTTAACATGCTCCTATAATTAATATTACGTCTTTAAAAAATGAAGGAAAATTACAACATTATTTTTTATTCTCTCATAACTTAAATATTTAAAAGTATGGACAAAGTAAATTTTATATATATATATATATATATATATATATATATATATATAATATATATATATATATATATCGAAATGCTACCCTCAAAATAAATAAAAATTAATATTAATATACAAACTTAAGCTAGATATTGTCATTAAATAGCTGGCTTTTCGTATCGTAAGATTTTTTTTAACTTTTATGATTTTAAAGGAAGTTGTTATCTCTTGTTACCAGTTTTACGCTTGGAGCGAACGATAAAAGACATTCAAAGTTTCAATACACGAGCTGGACTTCATGTTGTAGAGATCTAGTCGCAGTCAAACTTTACATGAGCAGGCGGAACAACAAGACCAGATTTACGTGATCAACTCTTGAACTGCTGCAAACCAAGATATTTACTTGCGTGACAAGAAATTAAAAGCAGGAAACTTTCGAAGGACATTGGCATACCTGCTAATTTAGATCAAGACATTGAAAGCAGTCAATTTCTGTCAAGAACTGATTGGATGATGAGATTGATTCCGACTTTAACACCTTTCGAGTTTGACCACGTGAAATTTGACTTTCTTCTTTGGCTGCCTCCACTATACATCGTTTCCCTTTATATACGCACTTCCCTCCATTTGATTTCTTTAAGCCATAGTCTGGGAAATCTTCTCTTTCTCTCTTCTGCTTATTCATTTTCAGAAATTATTAACAGTTATACTTGTGAGAGAAAACCACTAATTGTTCGAGCGATCACGTAGAATTGCAATGGGGAGAAGTTCAAAATGTTGGATGTTGAAGATGACTTCCATTCTGTTGATTTCCATTACGATAATGTTTAATGCTGAAAGCGCACAAGGAAGAAGAATTCCGAAGAGAAAATCTGTGCATGATAAATTTGTAGCTCAACCCAGTATTCTGAAAGAGGAAAACTCGGGCTTAGAGGTGTTGAAGAGCAAGCTTCCAACTGGCCCGAGCCCTGGATCAGGCAACGCACTTATCAACAATGGTGGCATTAAGAGCAGTTGGAGAGCAGAAAGCACATTGAAGGATAAGCTTCCATCTGGTCCAACTCCTGGAACAGGCAACGCACTTATCAACAATGGTGGTGTTAAGAGCAGTTGGAGAGCAGAAAGCACATTGAAGGATAAGCTTCCATCTGGTCCAACTCCTGGAACAGGCAACGCATATATTAATGATGGTGACGTTAAGATTGGCGTTAAAGAATATACCGCTATTGAATAATAAGCTCCCAGCTGGCGATAGCCCTGGGACAGGCAACGCATTCATCAATGATGGTGGTATTAAGAGCAGTTGGAGAGCAGTAAGTATATTGAAGGATAAGCTTCCATCTGGGGATAGCCCTGGAACAGGCACTAATTAACTATATATTTTGCCTATGTAATGGCTGCTGAACATTACTCTCAGTCAACATGATTCTTGAATTCTCTTCTAGTTTTAAGCAAAATTATTCTGCTGCAACGAAGGAAGCCTATTTTTTTTAAGTTGGATTAAGATTTGATTCAATTAATGTAAATGTCATTCAAACCTGATAGAGAAATGAGGGAAAAACTTGACGTTCAAGTATTTACATTCAGAGGAGTGTTTGAAAAACATTAATGCAAACTTATTTAGTTTCAAGTATCCTCGAGTCGTCGGCCCCGTTCAACAAGAAACATCATTTTACTTATAATTGTGTTTAAAATTGCATATCCTTTCATTCAACTATGGATAATGTTATATAAATAAAGTAATATTTTTAATTTTTAATTATAGATAACTGTTTCAAAACATATATGGATTATTTAAATAATCGAAACTTCTGTATATTTAACCGAACTGTGTCTCACACATCCAAACTGCTACCTCCCGCTGTTAAACTGCTTTTGCCAGCCGCTAAACACTTTTCACATTACCGGCATCTCTAACATCACTCTCGTCGATCCTCCGCCGTAGGAAAAGATGAAGGGTTTCTTCGAAACATTAATCTGTGCGGTAACAGTAAAGGAAGTATCATGCCTTTTGTCTCCCAATTGCACGATCGATCAGATTTTTAATGAAAGAATGCGGGCAAAACAACAATTTAAAACAAAAAAAAAAGAAATGTAGTGGAAAAATATAATTTGTAAGTACCAAAAAAAAGTGGTGAAAAAATAATGTTCAAGTTATATGCCCGAATTTAAGGCCTGGCCAAATCAAGCTCTCATCTTCTTTACCTGAAATATGAGAACAAGAAACAACTGGGTCATAAATATTTGTACTTGAAACAAATGAAGTAATATGACTGCGCCCAAAAAAGTAAGGACTGCTGAGAGATTTAGGTAGCCAATATTTCTGCTCAAAAGTAAATTGGACCAGAAACCCAACATCCAAAAAAATAGAATTTCAAAAAGTAACAGCTTGTAACGGACAGCAAAACAAACGTTAATTAATAAGCAAACAAAAGATCCAAAATAGGGGATCAAAGCCTCAACCAACTATACAGAATTAGCAAGTTCTGCTTTTTTTCCTAGAACATCCTCATGAAATTGAATACTCTTAACCTAATTAACTATACTCTCAAGAGGAGTGAATCCCTTATCTTTGCTCCGGAGTCTAGTTGCAGGACCTGGAAGTGTGGCTTTGTCTAGATCCCCAACAGCAACAACTGCGTCCACCTTGGAACATGTGTCTTTCTTGTGTCCCACTCTGGCAGATTTAACACTAATGAAGGGAGAAGCAAGAGCACCCTTGGAAAGAGCTCGAAGCACCTCTGCTTCTTCATTCAATTTCATAAGCCCTTTTGTAGAATTTTCTATTGTTGTTTTACTAACAACAATAAAAAATTTAACTCCATCATGTAGGTTATTGAAAGTGCTTTCCAATTTTTTAATATGATTTCCATGATCCTCTTTAAGCTCACTTATGACATGGGCTAGGTAGATTTGAGTACTAGCCATGTAATGGTGTCCAATTTGAGGCTGGTCGAGGAGGGAATTTCTTTAAGAGAAATGATCTCATCAATCATCCAATTCCATACATCTTATTGGTTTTCCGCTAAGTTCTTGATGAAGTTGGTAATAGTCAAGTTTTCAGGCATAGAGGAACCCTTTTCCATTGGGTTTATCCTTCCCCACCTCCAAAGGAATCTCCAAATGGATGTCCATGTGATCCTTTTCAATAGTATCATTTGGGGGGTTAACATGGGAAACATGGATATCCTCCAGATTTTGATGCTTCTTCACCCGAGCTGATTTCCTTAACTCTGGAGGGGGAAATGACCTAGTTGGTCCCTCTTACTTTTCACCTTTGGGACTGACATTTTGGTTTTACTCTTAAGATTTTTGAATAACTTGGGTCAAGAGAGTCAAGAAAAAAATCTATAGAGGTAGTATATTCAGACCCATCATCTTCAAAAATGACAACCCTTTTGTGGGTAGAGGCAACATGTCTCTTTCTAGTATTCAAGTGGAAACTTTTATCCCCACTCGAGTCAAAAATCTTGAAGACTCGTCAATATGTTATTGTTAACGGTTCCCTTCTGATTTCTTCTCTTCTTCTTGGGGTTTAAGACAAGGTGATCCTATCTCCCATTTTCCTTTTATTTTGATTCATGAAACCTTTGAAAGATTTATTCAGAAGCATGTAAGGATTGATAATATGAAAGGTCTTTCTCCCTCTTTAGCTGATCAGGTTTGTTCCCACTAGCAATTTATGGATGATACCATGTTGATGGATGAAAGCTATATTTCTGAAGTGGCCTCCTTAAAGAACACTATTAGCCTTTATGAACATTCTTCTGGTCAGAGGATTATTCTACCAAAGAGTTCCATTTTCTTTCTCAACACTCCAAAGATAAGATAATAAATAATTGCTCGTATCCTAGGATCTAAGATTGATTCTTATCCTTATTCTTATTTGGGCCTGCCTCTTGTGTTAATGATGCCCTGAGTTTAGTTTGGAATAATCTTGTTGAGAGATTCCAGTCAAAACTCACTGGTTGGAAGTGTAAGCTTCTTAACCAAGAAATTAAGCTCCAACTCATCAAGGATTCACTTTAGAATCTTCTAGTCTATGCAATGAGTTTATTTCATGTTCCCAAGAAGTTCTCTTTAAAAATGGAGTAGATTCAAAGAAACTTTTTGTTGTTTGGGATTGAAAGTAAAATTAGATTACATGTTGTTGTGCAGGAATAGGTGTGTGGAACAAAAATCCTTGGATGATTGGCTATTCAAAAAAATTAATGGGTTTAACAAGGCTCTCCTCGTAAAGAAACTTTTGAGAAGTGTCACAGAGGAGAACGAGTAGATCACAATTGTCCACAAAATATCTATGCAAACATATGTCAACTCTAGGGATATGTTTCTTCATCAAACTCCCATTTCTTATAGCTCTATCCTTTGGAAGTATAATTCTGATTCGTAATAGATTATTGATGAGGGTATGAAATGGTTCCTGGGTGATAGTATAAATATAAGGTTCTGGGATGATTGGTGGGTTGGTGAGTCTCCTTTTTCTCATTCTCTTTGGGTAGTGTTTAGGGATGCCTGAACATTCAGTTGTTTGGTTTCTCAATGGAAGACTATATTATAATTTTCTCTTGGCATGAAATGAGTGTGGTGGATAGAATTATTATTATCCTTACATCCTTGTTGTCTTTTGTGCATATTTTGAGAATTTCTAACTCTGATCTCTTAATTTGGGGGGCCTCCTTAGATGGAAAGTTTTCAATGGCTAGTTCTTTTAAGATGATTACTAAGGAGCTCTTTCCTTGTCATTTTTGGGCCCTTGTTTGGAATCAAACTATTTTACCAAAGATCAACATTTTCTTTTGGTTTCATGTTCAAAATAAAATTCTAACTATTAATAAATTACGCGGGATGGGTATTTTTATTCTGGCTATATGTTATCTTTGCATGCAGATGGAGGAGGATTCTTTTCATAGTTTATTCAGTTTCTCTTTTTTCAGAGATATTTGGGCTCTTTTCTTTAATTTGTGGTCTAGCTCATGGGTTTTTCCTAATTCCTTTGCAAAATGTTGGATTCAATGGGTTTCTCCTTCTCATAATAATGTGTTATACCTTCTCTAGTATCTCATGGTTCCCCAAATTTCTTGGAGTCTATGGATAGAGAGAAACAATCATTAATTGGATTAGGGTATAAATCACTTTCATCACAATAAGTGCATTTCTATTCCATATTATCTATTAGCTTCATTGAACCATAGCTTGAGGGCACATAGGAAGCAACCTTCATCCCCTACTTTACACGAGGGTCTCATTCTTTTGATTATGGAGCATGATCATGACATACATATTGAGAGAAACCTCCCTCCAAAAAATGGCTTAAAATATCAGAAAAAATGTAAGAGACGACTATGGAAATGAGGAGTCTTCTAGTAGTGAAAAGATTCTTAATAATCTTCAAACAATGACCATTAAAATGAAAAGAAGCTAAGACTTTGAGCATAAAATTCTAGTTGATTCTATCGTAATCTTTAAGGAGACCCGACTTTAAGAGAAAGCTGACCTTTTTATTAACAAATAATGATTGAATATTCTAATAAATTCTGATAATGGAATCCAAGATCTATCTACCAAGAACAAGGACATTTTATTGTTTGGGAATAAGATCCAGAAGTGCCAATTTCAGCCGTAGAACTAGAATTTTAGAAAAGATCTTGTAGATAGAATTACAAAGACTAATAGGTCTAAAATCCTACAAAGAATGAGCTCTAGGATTTTTAAGAATAAGAACAATAAAGGTGGCATTAAGCTCTTTAATAAATTTTTTAGCTCCAAAGAACTCCTTAGTTTCTACAATAATATATGCTCCCATGATATCCCAATACATATGGAAAAAGAAAATAGGAAAACCATTAAGACCAAGAGCTTTATTTCCTTCAAAAGAGGACCTGACATTCTAAATTTCCTTCTCATAAGGGATGCTAGTAAGAATACGGTTCATATCATGGGTAAGTAAAGAAGGGATCTCATCTAAAAGGCTTTGCTGACTATCTAGATCTAGATTTTGATCATTAGGAAGAAAAAATGAGAAATAGCTCACAACGGCATGCATAATATCTTCTTATCTCCACTTTTTAACAAAATAGCATGCAACCTCTACTTGCAAAACTGTTCTTCCTTCCCAATAAGATCATTCATCTTAGTGAGAATATGATTTAATTGTTAGGGATGGTGGTAAGAATACGGTTCATATCAGGAGTAAATAAAGAAGAGATCTCATCTGAAAGGCTTTGATGACTATCCAAATCTAGATTTTGATCATTGTAAAGAAAATATGATAAATAGTTCATAGTCACATGCATAATATATTCGAGTATGTGTAGGATCATGGTATACCAAAGTATGGCCTTAAGTGGCAATGAAAAATCAGAAAATCAGGGTTAGTCAACTTGACGTAAAAGGTTGAACATCTTATGAACCTTATGTGAAAAAGTTGTAAGAGTAGAATTTGTAGTAAATTGAATGTAGTTTCTAAACTACTAGCCCTTGTTTGAAATTGTTGTTGTCTAATTGTTCAAAATTTTAGATTTCAATGCAGTACTACAAAAATTTCAGGGAAAAGATAAAAGGTACAAGTATGTCTGACCACCTTAATCACAATCAAATGATAATATATTTTCCCAAGATTCTAGATATAAGTAGTAGACTCATGGCCAGATTTGAAGCATATTTTATTGTAATTTTTGGTCAAATAAATAATTAATTATGAATTTTCTACTACAACTTTTTCAGAATAAAAAAAATCTCATGTCTGACCACCTTAACTAATTCAAAATTTTACCAAATTCAAAACTTTTTTTTTCTTATAGTAGCCGAAGTATAGAATGTGACGCATGTTTCATATTTCAAAAAGGTTAAACAGTTTGAAAGTTATAGTTGTTTTTCAATCATTATGTCAATTATGACTTTAAAGATAACTCAATTGAAAAATAAGTAATAATTACTTACTAAACTCAAAATTTGACAGTAATTATATTGATGGAAATTTGATAATTTCTTTCAGAAACCCTTTTTGTTTCATCAATTTAAGGTGAAAAAATAGTAGTCAGCTACATGGTTGAAATCTCAGTATCAAGAACTATCTCTTGAAACATTCCTAAAGGGTTGACCACCCACATTTGGTAATGCCGAAGCAAATACCAACCCTAATCAGATATCTGATAAGATCAGATATCCCATATTTTTGGATATCCGATAATATCAGATATCCGAAAAAGCCCACCTATTTTGAAATTTCAATTGCCCAACTTTTCCCAAATTCAAGTTACATAATAAATGTATTTTTTTAATAGTGATATTAATTGTCTTACAAATTAAGTTGTATTCTTTTTATGTTAATATTAATTCAAGTTTCATATTAAATCATATTTTTATTATGTTAATATTAATTTCATTTTAAATATTAATATTAAATAATAATACCATAGCATAAATATTATAATATAAATTTTTATATTAGTATGTATTAAATATTATTTGATATACAAAATGATTTTGAAAAAATACCTGCACAGTTGATTTGAGGACAGACAGTTTCAGCCCAAATCCTCTTAAAAGTATCTAGCATAAGATTTTTCTATAAACTCCTTGTAATTTCGGCAGTATGACTATACTGAATAAGTAGATGCCAATGGACTTCCCCTCGATTGAATATAATCAATTGATTTTTTAACTCTCGAAAAGAAATTTCACACAGTTGTAGAACCATCGTACGTTCATAAAAATTGATGTAAGAACATTTAAGGTACATTGTCCACAAAAAGGTATATGAAACCTTTAAATATACATTAAAAAGTGAAGGTAAAGGCTCTAGATTTGAGAGAGAGAGAGAGAGAGAGAAAGAGAGAGAGAGAGAGAGAGAGAGAGAGAGAGAGAGAGAGAGAGAGAGAGAGGACTTCCTAGGGGTCCTAACATGTGATAAGGCATACTAGGACCCCTAGGAAGCCTCCATGACCCCTTTCGACACATTGGAACCCTCAAGTGTTTCCTAAGGGGTCCTATGATCCCTTCAGACACACTTGAGCATTCAAATATGTCGAAAGGGGTCATGGGGACTTCCTAGGGGTCCTAGTATACCTTATCACGTGTTAGCACCCCTAGGAAGTCCCCATGACCCCTTTTGACATATTAGAACCCTCAAGTGTGTCCTAGGGGTCCTACGACCCCTTCAGAAATACTTGAGCATTCAAATGTGTCGAAAGGGGTCATGGGGACTTCCTAGGTGTCCTAGTACACCTTATCACGTGTTAGGACCCCTAGGAAGTCCCCATGACCCCTTTTGACACATTTGAAAGCTCAAGTGTGTCTGAAGGGGTTATAAGACCCCATAGGACACACTTGAGGGTTCCAATGTGTCGAAAGGGGTCATGAGGACTTCCTAGGGGTCCTAACATGTGATAAGGCATACTAGGACCCCTAGGAAGTCCCCATGACCCCTTTTAACACATTTGAATGCTCAAGTGTGTCCTAAGGGGTCATAGGACCCCATAGTACACACTTAAGGGTTCCAATGTGTCAAAAGGGGTCATGAGGACTTCCTAGGGGTCCTAACACATGATAAGGCGTACTAGGACCCCTGAGAAGTCCCCATGACCCCTTTTGACACATTTGAATGCTCAAGTGTGTCTGAAGGGGTTGTAGGATACAAACGAAACAAATTTTTTGAGTTTTATTTCCAATCATTAATGATGATGATATTACATATATTCACTAATGCATTTATACATTCTAGATATTTTTCTAAGTACTTCAAGAGGTGAATTTCCCTAGAATGCATTTATACATTCTAGATATTTTGACAAGATTTTGAAAGTGATTGATTATGTCAAATATGATGTGAATCAAAGAGGAATATTAGTAATTAATTAAATAATTTTAATGCTTAATCAATGAAAAAGAAATAGTATAGACATATGATAAATACCATGTACACAACATAGGAGAATAATTAGAGTATGCAAAATGATGTTTCAATCGTAATACAATAAAGTTAACACATAGCATTGTAGGTGTTAACCATTTCTGAGTGTCCACATTTTGCCCCTCTTTGATACAATGTAATTATGAGTGTTGTTTCAAAGAAAAAAATATAAGATCATGCCCCTATCAATTAAAAGAAAGGAGGTAGGATGGCCCCTTAAAAAATTGGGTGGAAACTGATAGGAGAATAATTTTTTGGAAAGAAAAAATGTTAGTAAAAAGAAAAGATTAGATGAAGAAGAGTTAATAATGATGAAACTTTCTTTCACAACTACACGTTTTTCATGAGAGCTTTATTTAATATATAAAAATGGATGTGACACAACATGGCATAGAAAGTCAGAGCGATAAACCAATTCATTTGTGTAAAAATAGACACAATTGCAGACAAGAAATGTTTCCATCTCTCTTGGAGCATATACCTACCTATGAATTCTATGAAAAAAAACCCCACAAGAAGAAGACAAAAAAAAAGACCATGAACCATCTTGACTACCCTCATGATCGAGTGATATCCTCGAGTAGCGTAGGAATATGACCAATGATAAATCAAAGAAAGATAAGACTCACTGAACCAAGCAAGTCAATAACCATTCTCATCTTGTTGTCAAAGTTGATAGCTTGTTTGATTGATGATGATAATGTATGGTTTCAGGAATGAAGTATCTCACCTAAAACTAATGTTGTCTTGTTTAAAGTATACCACACCCTGTATAAGATAAATGATAGGTTTTATAAAGGACAAATTGATGTTGTTTTATTGATTGGACAAGTTTGATCTGATCGATTGCTGACATAATTGGATAGTTTGTCTATTCATGCACATGATTTCATTAAGCATGATGCTTGACAAGTCTTTAGATTGTGTATGCTCAAAAGTTTGTCTTGTTGCAAGGGACAATTTATTGATAAAATGCAAATGATTATGTACATATTTGTTGCTTATTTTGAAGGACTTTTCCAATTTTTATGATTTTGAAATATTTAAATTTTTACTCAATTTTTTGGGGACATTTTACAATTTCTAGGAATTTTCTAGACTTTTATACTTTTTAGGTCTTTTTTAATGACTTTTATGCTTTTTATGTTTTTTTAAAGATAATATTAAAATTTCTATGATTCTTTTTAGGATCATTTCTATTTTTTTGGTGTTTTTTTAGGATAATATTTTATTTTTAAAAAATTAGGTCTTTTTAATAATCAATTTTTTCAGGTCTTTATATGATGTTTTTGAATTTGTTTTAGGTCTTTAATATGTACATGAGAAAGAATTGCACTCAATGTCTAGAAAATAAAGGACATTATCAATGGATGATTGGATGGACTCATAGATGGATGAATGTAAAAGATTACTTATGATGGAATTGGACCTATTTGGGTTGCCAAGGACTATCCAGGTAATGAGATAACATGTTAACCTTAGGGATTCTACATGATAAAATAGGGTAATGATACCTTTTTCCCCATATGACATGCAATGCATAGGAATGGAGATGTCAAGAGGTTTTCTAAAAGACATGTTTTACATTTTATGTCCTTATAAATAGTTAGTAGCATTATTTTCATATTTTCTTAAAATTTGAAAATATAAATTTAAAAAAATCTAAAAATAAATAATTAAATTTCCTCTCTATAATAATATAATAACATAATTATTAAATAATCATGAAACAAAGACGTTATAATTATCATTATTTTAAATATTGAGAAAATTAAAATATTATAATTAAACAATATAATATTTTTTAAGATATAAAATTGGTAGATAATTAATTAGAAAATCTGCAAAACACAAAATCTCAATATTGATTAAATTAGATTATTTAAAAATAAGAAAAGGACACTTCTTATATAATATACAACTCTTCAAGATTTTAAAATAATAAGAAAAATATTAAAAATTAAAAATCAAAATATATTAAAAATATTTAATTTAAAATAATTAACATTATAGATTAATAGTATGACACTTAATATTCTCCTTTTCATAATATGCTTGCCATTGATGAAAACATTTTATTTGACATTTTTATATATTGCTTGCACACTTATTTTCCATTTGCACAAAATGTGGAACATAACTAAAATCCGTTCAAAGATGGATGCAAATGAGAACATGAACCATAAATGCAAAAACAAAAGCAAGAAATGATGTCATCCTAATATAAAGGTTTTAGGTTATCTAGGGTCCACATGACTCAACCATCTAATTTGCCTGAGTTTATTGTGTCTCATTTAGTAACCACATGTTTCCAAGTGTCCATCTCAATTCTCTACTTAGCTATTGCACTAAAAACCAATGTTAGCAAAAACAAAAGAAAGAAATGATGTCATGGTAATAGAAAGGTTCTAGGTTATTTAAGCCTCACATGACTCAACCACCTAAGTGGCCATATTTTAGTGTGTGTCATTTAAAGCCCACATGTTGCCAAATGTCCATGTCAATTATCTTGTGAGCCATTGCACTAGAAAATAAGGTTATATGTTCAATTAAAAAAAGGTCTAGTTAGCTTTAGTAATTCCATCATATCAAATAGGAATTGCATATGTAGCCTATAGTCAATGTTATGAAAACATGATACATAGGTAGGCTCTCTATTCAATGGGATTTTAGGGAAATGATAAGGATACAATACTATATATAACACATAAGTAAAAAATATATACAAAAGATATGAATTTATATAAAATGATGATATATAGGGGACAGGACCCAATAATTAAGCAACCTAACTTTGCAGTTCTCAAAATCCAATGGAATTTTCTTCACTCCCAAATTTTTTACCATAGCTTACTTGACAAGTCTGCTACTTGTAAATAAGGCTTCAAGGTGACATCATCAAATATGATGCCACATTAGCATGCATTTTGCCAAGGTGTCCAAAGAGGTCAAAAACACAACTGATACCAATACTTGTGCACTAAATCATGTTTTATTGGTGCATTGATGTGGCATCATATGATTTGTATATTTCTTAGATCCAAGGAATTTATTTCATTCAATTATAGACAGTTATTCTCAACCATAACAACTTTAAAGTCACCATTATTGGTACAATATTACCAAAAAAAATTGCACATAAAATCAAAAAGTTTTATTACAATCATTGAAACATGCTCAACTATTGAATCCTCTCCCTATCAATATATCAAAATATCCAAACACTTCTTCAAAATAAACTTAAAAAAGTAAATAAAAAATAGTATTAATATCCAAATTAAAACTAACTTTTTCTCACTAAATATCTTCATCATTTAACATGGCTATTCGTATTGAAAGACTTTTTAATCATTTAAAGAATGTACCTAGTTATCTCGTGATTTTCGTTTGGAGATAATGATAAAGACATCCAATCCATGAGCTGGACTATACTTGTGAGAGAATAGCACTAATTCTTCTACAGATAACGCGGAATTGCAATGGGGAGAGGATCAAGTTGTTGTATGACGAAGATGAGCTTCATTCTCTTGATTTCTATCGCAATAATGTCTAATGTTGAAAGTGCACAAGGAAGGAGAATTCTGGATACAAAATCTGTGCAGTATAAACTCAGTATTGTGAAAGAAGAGGTGTTGAAGAATAAGCTTCCATCTGGTCCGAGCCCCGGATTGGGAAACCCATTTATCAACGATGGTGGCATTAAGACCAGTTGGATATCAGAAAGCATATTGAACGATAAGCTTCCAGCTGGAGACAACCATGTGACATGCAACAGATTTATCAATAACGATGGTATGAAGAGCAGTTGGAGAGAAGTAAGCATATTCAAGAATAAGCTTCCTTCTTATGATAGCCCTGGAACATGTCACTAAATTCATCTATATATATTGGCTTTGTAATGGCTGGTGAAGATTACTCTCAGTCAACATTCTTTGTGTTCTTTTTAGTTTTGAGAAAAATTATTCTACTGCAACAAATGAGGGAAACAATTTTCTTAGTTAGATTAAGATTTCAGTTTGGGTACGATTCATTTAAACCTGATAGAGAGATATGTGGGGAAAACCTTGAGGTTCAAGTATTTGGATAGTGAGGGGTGTTTAAGAAACACGAATGCAAACTTGTTTCTTATATGCCTTTCACTCTTTTACATTGGCATATAATGATAAACATTAATGGTAACTAAGCATGCATGAGTCCTTGGCTGCATTCATTAAGAAATATCATTTTATTTATGATTGGTTTAAAATCGTATATCCTTTCATTCAAATATGTATAATGTTAAATAAATTAACTAATAATTGTAGTTCCTGAAACCCACAGAAAAATTAAAATGTAACGATAAAGAGTTCAAAACATAACATTAGCAAAGCAACCAAAGAAACAAGCCACGGGTAGGTCGAGAGAACAACTACCACAAAGATGGAGCAGCCAAAATAGAGCAAAAAAAGTGACAAAAATAAAGGCACCAGAGAACGGGATCAGACGAGGTTCCTGAGCATTACTGCAACGTTGCTTTCAAGAAGCTCCATCTTCTCTGCTGCCTCTTTAATCTTCTGAATGTCATGGGGTCCATCATCAGCCAAGTTTTTCTTTGATATGGCTCTAGTTCCCTTACCCAAACCTTCATTGGGCTTCTCCCTATTATCCCCAGTGGTCCTCTACTCATCCTTGTTGTCAATCTTCTCTTCTATTTTGTCTATAAGCAACTTGATATGCTTGTTGGAGGCTTTGAGAATGTTGAAGTTTTGCTCTGCTATGCCTTTAATGGTATCCTCTAGGCTTTTCATTTTTTGTTCCATATGATCGATCCTAGATTCCAGGCTACGCTTATACTCTGTGGCTTTGTGACCATTTTCTACCATGCTCTAGATTTTTTCCTTGAAATATTCAAGTTCATGGAAGAGCCATTTTAAGGACCTGAACTAGTCCAACATGCTATTCTTAGCATTGTTTAGGAGGTTCATCTCCATTTCCCTAGCCTTGTCGCTGAGGATGACTAGTGCGGGGTCAATCAGATCCTCCTTCTGAATTTTACCATCGATGTCCTCAAGGATTTTGGGGTTCACAGCTTCCCTGATGATCCCCATCCACATTGTGTTCATATTGAAGTTCCTCCATACTTTTTTCCCTTTTCCAGAGTCTTGACTTTGATACTCCCCAGACGGGTTCTTTTCTTTAGAGATCTTTTGTGAATTGGGGGAATGGGTAGAAGGGTTACCATGGCCTTCATTGGGATCCTCAGTGTTAGGGTCCTGAGCATTATCTTTGGCTCCTGAAGGGGGAGGGGGAGTGTTGTCTTTGCTGATGGTGATGTCAACAGAGAGATAGCCTGAGCTTTCCCCCTTGGTATTGAATTTTTCCCCTTTGGCCTGTTTAGTCTTCTTACTGGCCTCTCCTTTAGACTTACCCTCCTCTTCATTTGTATTCATATCTTCATCATTGTTGTTATCATCCTCATTATAGGTTATCTCCTTTATGGCTAGCTTTTTGGAGGGTTTTTCTTTTTTGGCCGAGCTCAAAAGTCTCTTTTTTGAGGAGGACCCCTATTTTGATTTTTTGATCTCTTCTTCCTCATTTTCCTCAGAGTGCATTCCCTCACTATTTTGTTCTGAGGGGATGTAATCCGACCTAGAAGTATCACTTTTTTCATTTTTATTCACAATCTCCTTTCCCAGAATTTGGGTTTTAAAGAATTCATATATTAACAGTAATAGGCCCTCGTGCAAAGTAGGGTTAGCTATGTTCTTCTCCCTAAAACCATTAATATTTTCATTTATTGAGGAATAAAGATAGAACAGGATGGATACCTTCATTCTGTGCTTGAAGTGGTTTAGCAGCACAAAGTGATAGGTCCTTATTCTAACAAAGCTTGTGTCTAGAGTGACGTAAGAGATAAGGGCCTTAAGAACAAACTTCCACAACATTTTCATTCACTCTGGCTAGTAGTAGGTTCCCATCTTGACAATAGATTTCTTCTCTTCCTCGTCTCTCACAAAGTCATTGACGACATTGTCAAAGATTTTGCGGTCCCTATAAATTTTTTTGCCTACTATGGGGATGCCAATGACCTTTTAAATGACCTCCTTAGTGACAGTACAGATCTTTCCCTCTATCTTCACAATTCCTCTGTTCTAGCTTTTCACAAAGATGTTCGCGACTGCCTTCTTACTGCCATGAAGTATTTCGATGAAGGTAGTAATTTTCCTTTTCTATAGAACATTCCAAACCTTAGTGCATCTCTTCCACTTCACATTGTTATTCTCAGGCTCCCTTCTATGTCTTTCCCCAACCATCGCTCTAGCTTGGATTTTGGCATTTCTCTACTGCTGCTGAGAACTATTGGTATCAATATTTCTAGCAATAGTCATTCTTAGCTTTCTTGTTTTCTTACCTTTGGGCTGGAATACAATTCTTGGGAATGAATGCCTAGAAAGTGTGCGAAAGGAACATGTCATAATTAGCCTTTCTATCCCTCTAGTACTTGTCATTTATGGAATGACACTTTCGAAAATCCCCATTACTTTTCATTATTATCTTTTATGATTCCCTTGGTTCCTTGGAGTCTATCCCTTTCAAGTATATCCTTCACTTCATGAGGGAAATCTTCACTGTGATGCCAACTCATCATAGCTTCCTTTTTAGCTACCACATTGGCAAACTAGTCAGTGACACTGTTGGCTTCCCTGTACACATGGGAAATGTGAACTGCTTCAAAAGAGTTAAGGATAGCACGCATTTCTTCGATCATGTTGGATATAGACCGTGACGAGTCATGTTTGAGATTTAAGCAGTTGATGATATTCATGGAGTCACCTTTGAGCCAGAGCTTTTTGACCCCAATGTCATGGGCTAGTTTGGTGACTTGGAGGGCCGCACTCACTTTAGCAAAGTGGTTTGTTTGAGGACCAAGAGGTGAGATAACAGCCGCTAAGCCAAAACCAAAGGAGTTCCTGATAATTCCTTTGCTTCCCTCCTGGCCAGGGTTCCCTTTGGGAGCTCCGTCAAAGTTGGCTTTGGACCAGCCTATTGGGGGGCTGCTAGGTGCAATTTTGTCTTTTCTCCTAAGCCACATCTTGGACCTTTCCTAAAAAATGATTAGAGCCTCCACAGTAATAAAAGTTTTTCTTTATAGAAAACTAGATCTTTTCAAAGATTATTTTAGGAGGAGACGAGCAATCACAGAAAATTCAGTTGTTGCATTCTTTCCAAACTCCCCAGCAGAAGTGAGGAAGGCTCTAGGAGAAGAATAAGAAAAAATCCAAATTAGAAATGGTGAAAGCCCATTGAGAAACAAGATCTTGAAAAGATAGGGGAAAACACCAGGATAAATCCAGGGTAGAAAGGAGGAGATTCCAGATCTTACTTATAAAAGAGAAATGAATAAACAGGTGATCTACTGATTCTACTTCACATCTATAGAGCACACAACTATTGGGGATCTGGAAGCCTCTTTTGATGAGATTATCAACTGTGAGAATGTGATTCTGAAGCAAGAGCCAGAAGAAAACATTGATTTTGGGAATAAGGCCAGGGACCTAGGCTTTAACCCAAAGCAGTTTAGCTTCTTGAGTTTGATGTAGCTGAGAGGAATAGGTAGAGGCCACTATGCAGTTACCATCTAGAGACCCTTCTCAAATGAGCTCATCCTGAGATGAGGAGAGAGAGACCACACTAAGGGCTATCATCAGGGGAACCATGTCTTGAGAAATGTGGGAGAGATCCACCCATTTGTCATCAATTCTATAGTTGCTGGCTTGGGAGCCATAGGTGTGGGTGCATTCTTCCCTCTAGGTATTGAGAGGGTCACAATCTCTCAGGTGACCCATCTGAAGCAAGTTATCATTCCAGAAGTTTATGGACTAGCTATTCCCTATCTTCTATTTTGCTTTGGATTTAGCCAATTCATTTGCATTGAGAAGACCATTCCATATAACAGATCCTTTCGGTGATTCTATCTCTTCAAAGAAGAGCTTTATTGAGTTGTTTGTGAGGTATTTTTCTTGAATAGTGTCGCACCATTCCCCTTTGCTATTAAAGATTCTCCATATCTATTTGGCTTGAAGAGCTTTATTGAATGGTTTTATTCTCCTTATTTTGAGGCCACCAGCTTTTTTTGGGCAACAGACTTTGTCCCAGGCAATAAGAGGGATTCTCTTATGGTCTTCAGTGCCAAACCAAAGGAATCTTCTATGAATACTTTCCACAGCCTCCACAACTTTTGTAGGAATAGAAAAGAGGCTAAGAGTGTAGGTTGGGAGGTTTTGCATAGTGGATTTGACAAATTGAATCTTTCTTGCCTAACTGAGGGAAACACCTTTCCAACCTGCAAGCTTCCTATTGAATTTGTCTATAGGTTTATTCTAGAAGGCTTTCAAAGGATTAACGCCTAAGGGCAGGCCCATATAATAAGATGGAAAAGAATTGATACCACAACCCAAGATGTAATAAATTTTCCTTTGTCTCCCCTCAGGGGTGTTGATGAATAAGGTGGAGCTTTTATTCCAATTAATGGATTGACCAGTTGCTCTAGTGTAAGTGTTGAGAAGGTCCTTCACCACTTTGGCTTCTCCCACTAATGCCTATCCTCCAAGAATGGTGTCATCCATGAACTTCTGGTGAGAGAAGACATTGTTCCCAGAGATAAGAATAATGCCTTTCAGATCCCCCTCCCTCCTAGATGCAGGGATGACTCTTCCAAGGCATTCTTCTAGGATGATAAAAAGAATTAGGGATAGGGGATCCCCTTGCCTCAGGCCCCTATTGGGTTTGAAGAAAGTCAACAGGGAACCATTGATCAGGATCGCTAGAGAGGGAGTTGATATTATTTGCTGAAGAATCTTGCAGTTTTGAGAGTTAAAGCCAAAGGCATCAAGAACTCTGAGGAGGAAATGCTAATCGACCTAGTCGTAAGCCTTGTATAGGTCAACCTTGAGTAGAAAACCTTCCCTTTTGCCTACTTCTAAGGAGTGGATCACTTCATGGACCATCATTATAGAATCCAAGATCTATCTACTGGGCACAAAGCTAGATTGCTACTATGAGATCAAGGAGGGAAGGACTTTGAGAATCCTTGAGGTGATTACCTTGGAGATGATCTTGAGAAAAGATTTGTAGAGGCTAATGAGTTTGAAAAGCTCCATTGAATCCACTCCAGAAGACTTAGTGAAAAGAACCAGGAAAGTGGCATTGAGCTCTTTGAGGATGTTTTTTGAGCTAGATAATTTCTCCACCACTTTGACCACATCTTCTTTCACCACATCCCAGAAAAGATGAAAAAAGAAGATAGGGAAGCCATCAGGATTAGGGGATTTTTCTCCTGGGAGAGAGTCCAGGGTTCTCTTGACCTTAGTCATATCCGGGACTGAGCAGAAGGATTTATTTTAGCCTTCAGTTATAATTTTTTGGATGTTGTTGAGGAGTTTGTCCTGATCCTATTTGGATAGATCTTGGCCTTTTGAAAGGAGAGAAGAAAATTAATCCTCCACAATGTCATTATCCTCCTGCAAGACTTGGTCTTCCTTCTTAATTTTTCTTATCCTATTAGCCACTTTGTATCTCATAGTGGAGAGATGGAGGAAACGAGTGTTTTGGTCTCCTTCCCTTAGCCAAATGGACCTTGACCTCTGCTTCCAAAAATTTTCCTCCTTCCCTATGATATTATGGTATTATGTTAGGATAGATTTCTCCTTTTTCAATCTTTCCTCATCATATCCCTCTTTTTGGATTTCTTCTTGAATGAGGTTTAGGTCAGTGAGTTTCTTATCTTTAGTAGTAAAGATATGGCCAAACGCTTCCTTGTTCCATTGTTTTACATTGAATTTGATATTCCTTAGCTTTTTCACCACCCTAAACATTGCAGTGTCCTGAACATCAATATTCCACCATTCTTTTATTTTGTTATGCAGATTTGGGTGAGATACCTACATCTTTTTGAATCTGAAGGGGAAGTTCCTTTTCTTGACTATCTAGTCGAGGGAAAGGGAGATGGGAGAGTGATCAGAGCCAGCTTTGACCAAGGCAAAGAGATTAAGAGAATAGTGATTCATCTAGTAATGTGATCCAACCAGACTTGGATGCAGTCCCTTCCTAATCTCCTATTGGACTAGGTGAAATCAGCTCCTTGGAGGTCCATATCAAGGAGAGCCTAGTCATTGATGAAATCCATTAAGTCCTGCCTACTTTCCAGGTCTAGTGATATCCTACCCTATTTTTCCCCTTCTTTGAGGGGAGTATTGAAGTCCCCCATGATAATACCCTTGGTCAGGTTTGAGGAAGCCAGAGTAGATTTGATCTTTTCCCAGTAGGACCTTCTACCTTTTTTGGAGTTAGGTGCATAAATATTCAATATGAACCAACTATCTTTATCTTTAATTTTTGTAAATTGCAAGAGTAGAAGGTTACCTTCTTCGTAGATGACTTCATCTTTGAGATGAAAAGAGTTCCACATGGTCATTAGGCCTCCGAAGGCTCCATTAGAACTGGTAGCTTTTTTTTCCATGACTTTTCTAAATCTGATACACTCTAACTTGTCCTTCTACATCTTAGTTTCCTAGATTAATAAAATGTCAGATCTATGGTCCCTTATCATATTTCAAATTACATCCTACTTGTGTGACCTGTTTAGCCCATGTATGTTCCAGATATGACTTTCATTTCTTATTGGAGGTACAGATTGCCTGGATGGTTTTCTGAGTCCCATCTGCTATATTCTTGTTGGCTTCTTCTTGCATGATCTGGCTTTCTCTCTTTCTCCCTAGAGTTTTTGGTTTGGCCCCAACATCTACTTTATTTATGCTCCTGGTTGATGCAGGGGATACCGGAGAGGGGTCTCTGCTATTAGATATCTTCTTATTGTGGACCGTGGACCAACACTCCTTTTCTTCTTTGTATTTCACGAAGAGCTCTTCCATTTTGGTGAACTAGCTTGAGGAGGTAGTTACCATTAGTTCTTCAATTTGTAGAACCTTCCTTGAGGCCTGCTTCTGAGGACAAGCATGGGAATCTTGAGAGGGGGTGCCTTTCTTCTTATTCTATTTCGAGCTAGAAAAGCCTTCTTCTAGAGGAGATTCAAGGGATTTTGGGACAATGGATATGAAGGTCATTCTAGGTCACGAGTCACCTCCTTCAGCCAGACCATCTTCCTTGGTCTCTTTCAAGATTTCTTCCTAAATGTTGACTTCCAAACCTATGCCTTCTGAGGGAGAAAACTCCCCTCTAGTTTCTAAGTTTTCTTTATGTTGTCTAGAAAACTCCCCTTCTTTTGTTATTTCTTTTTTAGCCTTGGTTTCCTAGGTTTTGGGATTGACCTTGGCTTGTTCCTTTTTCTTCCACACTTTATGGGTATTGGCCTTGGTGCCCTCCTGGGGTTTAGTCTTCTCCCTTGTTGGCCTATTCCCAGCTAATGTTTTTACCGGAGTTTTTCTTTCTTTGGGAGATTCTATATTTCCTTTCTTTCTCTAGGTTATAGAACATAGGACACAATTTTACAATGTGTCTTGCTTTCTTATAATGGAAACATGCAAACGGGATGCTTTCATAGTCCAGTTTATGCATACCCCAGTTTGGATCAGAACTTTATGGTTTCCAGCATGTCTTGGCCTTCTTCCACCCCTATGTAGATCCTAGCATAGGTAAAAGGCCACCTTGCCACTATCACTGGGTATATCGAAAGAAGGGTGTTGAAGGATTTGGTTATTCCATCCAATACATCTTTGTACCAGAACTCCAAGGGTAGTTCTGGTAGTCTAATCCACACCAGGGCTTGGACAAAGAAGGAATCATTGAGGTCAAGCTTTGGTGTCCATTTTTGCAATGCTAGAGTGGCCTTTCCTATGGCCCTAGTACCAGCGCAAATGATTTTATCAAGTTCCTCTTTGTAGGAGAACTCAAATGATAGAAAACCCTTTTCCATGGCTGTGATTTGGACTTGGCCTTTTAATTCCCATTTCTTTTTAGAAAAGATCCTAACTATGTCAATATTAGGTCTTGACCCGACAAATTTTCCTACTAGAGTATGATCCATGGTTGCTATGTTTTGGTCAACCATCTTGTTAGGAATCTCAATGGTGTATTTGCCTTTTTCCTTATCTGATAAATCCTTAATAGAAGGGAAAGAGGACTTGCCTATGGGTTTAACTCCAAAGAGAGTTGACCACTGACGGTTGAGGGATTTTCCATCCTGGTCACGTGCCTGGGCCTTCATGTCTATGGGTGATCTTGGAGGAATGCCCAAATTCTCTTCCTCCACCCCTTCACCCTTTCTAGGGTCTTTCTACTTTTCTGCAAGGGATCTTGTTCTGCAAGGGATCCATCGAAATGGGCATCGCCTGAGGATCCCATAGCCTGCAGGCCTAGATTCCCGCCCGCCTTCAAATTCAAAAAAACTCCCACTCCTATGCTCGCCATGTTTTTTAATAACTAATTAATAATTGAAGTTATTTATTTATTGGTAATTGTATTTAACAGATATGGACTATTTAAATAGTCTAAATTTTTGTAACATGTAATTAATAGAGAGATTGTGGTAACATTTTTTTGTGTCTTATAGTCATTATTATTTGGTTTTCTTCTTGTTATGTTTTCATACATCAAATATCATTCGGGTGTCTTCCCTCTAATAATAGTGTTTAGCTATCTTTAGGTATATGAATATGAACTCTAATAAAAATCACAATAACCATGTTCACCAGCACTAAATCACACCCCACTTGATGATCATATTCATTTTCATTATACTAAAAAAAATTACTCGCAAAAAATAATAAACTAATCAAATTTTATTTCTTATTTTTAATATTTTAAAATGATTTCTATAATTGTAAAAAAAATATTTTATTATTTGGTGTTTAATAGTTTGACAAATTTTCTATTAGAAATCAAACTACTTATTTAGATTGTTCATAAAAAAATATGAAAGAAAAAGGAGGCATATTATCAACATCTATAACAACTAAAGCAGGTTGAACAATAATTTATAGCACATGAGCACCAACAATCAATGCCACAACAACAACATGAGACTTGATAACCAATAACTCAATAGTATAAAATACTTATAAGATTCGAAATTAGATTCAATCTTCATATTTATAAAATTGAATGCTCTTGATGATTTTTCTCTTTTTTTTGGCAAAAGGCATTAATCTTGTAATTATTAAAAAAAAATAGTAAATAGTACACTAAACAAAAAAAGACATGCTGACGCAAGGAGAATGGAAAAATGTGGCCAAAGGCACACCCAACTATCAACCACCCTACAACAACAACACTCGAAAGTAACAAAGCAAGACATGGAGAGAGAGAATATAGAAACTCATATATTATTTATGATAAACTTCATACTTGTCAGATTGTAAGGTCTTCCCGGTTATAGCCAATACAATTAGAATTTAATTACAAATAGTCCTCATACATGTGAGGATCTGCCAACCTTAAGATTCTATTTTCTCCTAAAAATTGATCACTAAGATCTACAACATACTATCCTATTTATACAAGAGGCCACTGCATAGGTCAGCTTCTAAAGATCCTTAGATTCAACATTGGAGAAAGGGCTAACCCATATTTAGGTTCACATGCTTCCCAATGAATGATGTAACCATTAACTTTGTGACCAAAATCAAATGTAAAATTTAGCCTCAATAAAGATCTAAAATAAACCACTCAATGAGCAAGACTATCGAGAAACCAATCCAACTCGGTGAACAACTGAACCAAGTAGCAACCGAGCCCCATCGATGGAAAGAAAGAATACTTCACCGAAAGCCCAAAGTAGCTACTGAGCAAATCTAACAATTCTAACATATTTTTGGTAGAACCCAAGATGCTCCTGCATCAGACACCCGAGGTTGTTTTGAAATGATTCGTTGAATTAGGTAATAGGTACAACCTGAGCTAAATCCTACTCAGATTGTGAAATCCATAAATTGTCTTCAATTGGTCTATACTTCCACTTCACCAGATATTCCATGTACTCTTTTCCTCTTCTAGTTTTGCCAACTCTTTATTCCAAAATATGCTCAACTTCTTTTTTCTGCTTCTTAGGATGATCATTTGGTACTGTCATTTATTCATCAGACTCACGATAGTCATACAAATATATAATGTTGAATATAGGTGATATATCCATGTCATCAGGTAACTCAATCTCATATGAATTTCCACTATCAACCTTCCTCAATATCTTGCAAGGACCAAATTTCTTCATCTTCAATTTTCCATAGGTTCCAATAGGAAATCTATCTTGCTTCTAATGAACCATTACTTCATCTCCAACTCCTTTAGTCTTATGTCTGCTTGATCTATCTACTCTGTCCTTGTATTTTTTATTACTATGTTCCAACTTATGTTTTACTTCCTCATGCAATGTCTTCATGAACTTAGCAAATTTTTCTCCTCTAGCACTTCTCTTCTCTTCTCTTCTCTAGAAATTTTCTCCAAATTTGATAGACCTCTCAGTTGTGTGCCATTAACAATCTCAAAAGGTGTTTCTCTAGTACTCCTATTCACAGAATTATTGTATTCAAACTCTTCTTGTGCCAACATAGAATCTCAATTACTCGGTTTGTCTCCAACTAAGCATCTCAATAAGTTAACTAAACTTATATTTACAACCTCTATCTATCCATCAGTCTATGGATGAAATGTAGAATTGTACTTCAACTCGGTACCAAACTTTTTCCATAGAGTCTTCCAAAAATAGCTAACAAACTTACTATCTCGGGCACAGATGATACTCTTTGGTAATCCATGCAATCTAACAATCTCATTAGAGAAAAGATCTACTATATGTACTACATCTGATGTTTTCCTACAGGGTATGAAAAGTGCCATTTTAGAAAATCTATCCACAACAAAAAATATAGAATCATTACCTCTTGCTATCTTCAGTAAGCCAAGAAAAAAATCCATACTGATACAATCCAAGGTTTCTTAGGAACAAAAATCAGTGTATACAATCTAGTACCCGACTTACTCCCTTTACAACTTGATAAACTCCACAACTTCTCAAAAATTTATGAACATCCTTATACAACTGTGGCCAAAAGTATCTCTCCTTAAGAAAACTTGATGTTTTATCAATGCCAAAATATTCATCCAAACCACTACTATGTTTCTCCTTTATCAAATCAGTTTTCATTGATCCTCTCAGTATATACCACTAAATACCCTTAAACAACATACCTTCTTGAATGAAATAGTCTTCTCATTTAGTACTTAGTTGATCTTGAATAGGTGCTCTGCACTTTCTCCACGACTCAGAAAAATTAGGGTCAATTTCATACAAATCCTTCATGTCATAAAAATCAACAACTTCAATTCTCATTTCATTCATCAAAGATCTTCTTCTACTCAATGCATCAGCAACTCAGTTAGATGGTCCACTCTTATGTTTTATCACAAATGTATAACTCTGCAAATACTCAACCCATTTCATATGTCTCTGATTCAACTTATTTTGACTTCCTAAATACTGTAAACCCTTATGATCAGTATACAACACAAATTCATTCAATATCAAATAATGTCTCCATTTATTTAGGGATTGAACAATAGCATAGAACTCTTGAACATACACATTATATTTCCTTTTAGCATCATTCAATTTCTCATGAAAGAAAGTAACGGTTTTACCTTCTTGACTCAAAATAGCTCCTATTGCACTACCACTTGCATCACATTCAACTTGAAATACCTTAGTGAAATTAGGTAAAGCTAACACAGGAAATTCAATAACCTTCTGCTTCAATGTCTCAAAACTTTTATTAGCTCCATGGGTCTACTTGAATTCTCTTTTATCTCATCTCATGGTCTCAATCATAGCATTACAAATTGCACTAAATTTTTTGATGAACTTTCGGTAAAAACTTGCTAAACCATGAAATGATCTTACCTCACTAGCATTTTCAGGTGTAAGAAAATTCAAAATAACTTCAACCTTCTTAGGATCCATCTTCAAACCATTAGCTGAAATCACAAATCTCAAATATATAGATTCTCCTCTTTCATGAAGGAACGCTTTTCCAAATTAATCAAACAACTTCTCTTCTTTCAATCTCTACAATACCTATTTAATGTGCAACAAATGTTCACCTCTGGTCTTACTGAATATCAAAATTTCATCTATGTATACAATCACAAATTTACCAAAGAATTTCTTCAAAGCCACATTCATTAGTCTCATAAAAGTACTTGGTGCATTAATTAAACCAAAAGGCATAACCAACCACTCTTACAAACTTTCTCTTGTCTTGAAAGCAATCTTCCATTCATCACCTTCTCTGATTCTGATATGATACCACCTCATGCAAGGAGAATCAAAAAATGTGGTCCAAGGCATGCCCAACTATCAACCACCCTGCAACAACAACACTTGGAAGCAACAACACAAGACAGTGAGAGAGAGAATGCAAAAACTCATGTATATTATTCATGATACACTTCATACATGTCAGGCTGTAAGGCCTTCCCATTTATGGCCAATACAATTAGATTTCAATTACAAATAGTCCTCATACATGTGAGGATCTGCCAACCTTCAGATTCTATTTTCTCCTAAAAACTGATCACTAATATCTACAATATACTATCCTATTTATACAAGAGGCCACCGAACAGGTCACCTTAAAAAGATCCCTAGATACAACATTGCAAAAAGGGATGATGCTAATTTAGGTCCACATGCTTCCCAATGAATGATGCAACCATTAACTCTATGACCAAAAATAAATACACAAGTTATCCTCAACAAAGATCCAAAATAAACCACTAGGTGAGAAAGACTACCGAGCAACTGAACCAACTTGATGAACAACCGAACCGAGCAACAATCAAGTCCCATTAGTGGATAGCAAGAATACTTCACTGAAAGCCCAAAGTAGCTATTGAACAAATCTAACAACTCTAACTTGTTTTTAGTGATACAAGATTGTGAAGAACCTAAGATGCTCCTACGCCACATACACAATTAAGAGCCAAAGAGGCCAAAGAGCCATATAAACCAACATACAAAATTTAGGTCAAAGCCAAGCTAAAAAAGTGAGGAATCATATACAAAAAGAGCCCTTAGAGGAAATTATCAATAAAGAATTCTAAAGTTGAGGGAACACATACCAAGGAGATCAAACACCAAAATACCTGTATATCAACTCTCTCTCTCTCTCTCTCTCTCTCTCTCTCTCATACATTGTATATCTCTATCTCTATAAGATGAACCTATTGGTAATCAACCTTGATTATCTTCTTCATTTAGAGGTTTTATTTCATTTTTGTTTGGATATTCCATGTTCGAGGATGTAAAGTTTAGTTTAAGCTACAAGCTTCTCCATTGAGACTTTTGTTTCACAAACATCATATTTCTACGTAGCATACCAGTTAACGTCATGTACTAAAAAAAAGTATGTGAAAAGTTGATTGAATTTTTCTTAATTGACCTTCCACACCTGTTTGGCGTTCTCATTGCACACCAAGGTGCAATTGCTAGTTTAAAATTATTTTTACAAGTATTTAAAATGTGTTAGAAACTATTAAGTCTCTTTATGTTCTTAATATTGTGTAATATTTGGCGGGCCCTATTTTGGTAACTGCACAACCGAGTGGGATTAGTCTTGCCTCCCTTGCCCCCTCCTAACCCCAACTTGAAAGTTCATAAGATCAAGGTAAGGCAGGTTGGGTGCTGGGTCAAGTCGTGGGGATACCCACTGAGATATAAAAAAAAAAATTGTGGCATATCTAACATGTTGTTTTATTTTCAGTAAGTAAATTATTTTGTCTTAGTATTATATTGTAACACATGATTCCTTAACCATGTTTCTTTATCCTATGTCTTCGATCTACTTTAATTAAATTAATTAAATTAATTAAATGTAATTATTAACTTATAATTAGTATATTCATGTTTGAAATGAGCTTATAAATTACATATCACAATTGATTTAATAATTGATTCCAAAATTTCATAACGATCCATAAAATTATTGTCCATAACTTTAAATTAAATAAACGAGTGTAAAAGTTACCTATGATTACAAATCCAATCTCTAATTCACATAAAATTAAAAATATTTTAATAATTTAAAAATCACAACATAAGTTATACATGTAACATTATTGATTGACAATATGGCACTTAATTTGCATAATATGATAAATAATTTATTTGATGTTTGTATAAATTGCTTCCACATTTCACATTTCCATAAACCCTGGAAATACAAACATGTTTCTTCAGCATTGAATAGCTGATTATTTTTATTGTAAGACCTTTTCAAGTTTTGTCATTTTAAGGAAATTAGTTATCTTATATCTTGTGATAATTTTTCTGGTTTGGTAAGAATGATAAAGACACGCAATGCACAAGTTAGACTAGCTTGTAGTTTACGTGGAGCAGATCTTGTCAAACTCAAACGTTACAACGAGGAGGATGAACAACAAGACCTGATTTTACGGGATAAACTGTTGACTATTGATTGGACATTGGCACGAGACGTGTCAACTGCAACGAAAACTTGTTTTCATATAAAATTATAATATTTATATACATTGCCCACCATTTGTTTTCCTCAAGCTATACTCTGGATTTTCATTTCTTTCTCTTTTGTGCACATTAATTTCCAGAAACATTTAGCAGTTATACTTTTAGAGAAAAGCAGTAATTCTTTAAGCTATCACGCAGTATTGCAATGGAGAGTGGTTCAAGTTGTTGGATGACGAAAATGAGCTTGATTCTGCTGATTTCCATGTTAATAGTTTTTAATGCTGAAAGTGCACAAGGAAGGAGAATTCTGGAGACAAAATCCGTGCAGCATAAATTCAGTAGTTGAAGAATAAGCTTCCATCTGGCGACAGCCCTGGAACAGGTCACTAGTTAACTAGTTATTGGCCACCTAATAGCTGCTGAAGATTACTCTCAAATAAGTTTCTAGGAATTCTTTTTAGTTTTGAGCGAAATTATTGTAGTGCAATAAAGGAAAACCATTTTTTTAGTTGGATTAAGTTTTTTGTTTCGACTAATGTACAAGTCATTCAATAACGATATAGAGATGTACTTGGGAAATGTTCGAAGTTCAAGTACTTAGATACTGAGGAGCGTTCGAGAAACATTAATCCAAACTTATTTATTTTCGAGCATGCACGAGTCTTACGTTCAACATGAAATTTCATTTTACTTATAGTTGTGTTCGAAAATTATGTATTTTTAATGTTGAATAAAATGGATAATAAGTTTTTAATTTTTAATTATAAGTAAGTGTTTTGATTAATATGGATTATTTAGGTTGGGTTTTATGAAGGAACTTCAAGATTTATTTTTAAGGATTCAAGGGTCTTATAGAACCAAAATAAAAATTGCTGCAGGATTCATTAGAATTTTTGACCAAAATTTGCGGTCCTTATATCTTATGGATGCAAATTTAACTTGGTTGAAAAGGTGGGGAGCTGTCAATGGGTCCTTAGTCTTCTAGTGAAGTTGAATGGTTCTAAATGAGCCTGCCAGGAATCAAGTCTTGATGAGTGCATGACTCTGACACAATAAGAGATGAGGCCAGGATTGTACCAGCTTCGTTTCTACTACCTATCAAACATTATTCAAAAGACTTTAATTAATAAAAATAATATAAACCAATCAAATTTAATGCTTTTTTTTTAATAGTTTAAAATAATTTTTATAATTGTAAATGATTATATTATTATTTTTTCTTTAAAAAAATTCACCAATAGTCTATTATCCATCAAATCTTCAGATATAAATAATTGAGGAGAAACTATCAAAAAAGAGAGGCATACTAACAATATCCATAGTAATCAAAAGAGGATTAACGAGAACTTATGGCACTCAATAAATGATAAATCGATAATTTGAAAGAAAACTTATAAGCTTCTATATTAGATTCAACCCGATAGATAAAACTAAGATGCCCTAGATGAATACTTTTTCTCAAACGAATTAAGCATTTAATTATACTAAAAAGGCATTAAGCTTTTAATATATTTAAATATTAAGAAAATAGTACATATTATATTTAGATATTAAGAAAATAGTACATATTATGATGGTCGAGGAAAACAAGCCATGAAATAAGGCTTTGGAGAGTAGTGGTTGGCCAATAACCGTTTTGTGAGAAAATAACTAGTAATGAAATTCAAGAAGAGTAGCACCAAAAATCGCTTTCACCAAGTAGATAAGAAGAGACTAGGAAACAATACCATGGAGGATATCGTTTCTATTACGGATACCTCCCAGCAACAAAGAGCCGCCATAGATATTGTCAGCATTCAACCTAGACTCAAGCTTGTAAGAAGAAAATACATAATGACGAATGAAGCTACATCCCATCCCATATTCCATAAGTACTGAGAAAAATCACATTGAAGAGAGAATGATTTGTTCTTCAAGAAAAATGGGGGTGATCCCTACTCGGTCTATTCTCATACCTATCAATATCTTGTCCTTTAAGTTGAGCCAAGAAAATACCATTCTTATTGGGAGACAAGATGAGTTTCAATGAAGTTTGGAAGGTTAGCCATTTGCCTCCCATAAGATAAGAAAGGAGTTTCAAGAATCTATGACGTTGTAGGCATTTGATTTGAATTTGTCCAAATGATTTCATCTGAGCCCGGATAATAAAAAATCTGCTTATTGTACTTTGACATTGAATCCATTTGATTTGGATTTTGTCCAACTAATTTCATCTAAGCCTGGATAATAAAAAATCTTCTTACTGTACTTTGACATTGAATTCATTTGATTTGGATTTTGTCCAAATGATTTCATTACAATAGATATTTTCATGTGATAACGGATAGGAAATGAGTTCAAATATTTCCAGAAAACTTTATTTGGAAAGGTCCCAATTATTGGAAGAGCAAAGAAGCTTGTGACCATTATAAGTATCACTCAAAAAAGTTTCATTTTTCCCATATGAATGACCTAGGAAAGATGGGAAGGAAAACATCTCTACAAGATGTTATTTTCACCAATGTATTTTTGGTAATTTTGAGATGCAATTTTGAATGTAAGATAATTTAATAAAATAAAAAATAGCTTATTAAAACTAACATATATTTATCAGATATATTATAGCTGGAAATCCATCAAAGTAGCAAAATATTTGATAAAATGTCTAAACTAAATATGGTATTATCAAATCTCATGATTGTACGACATGTCCATAATGGATTTTTCAGAAATGGCTTTAGGATCTTTCAAGTAAAAACAATCGGTAAGTGTCAAGCCAAGTTCTACAGCCTTCACCATCATCATCCTTGGATGTGTCAAAATTTGAGCTATGTTGCAAGGTACAGACTGTTAGCAAAATTACATTGATATGGTTATTATAACTATTGTTCAATTACTTCCAACTGTCTTCTCAAACTATATAAAATTATTCCTCACCATATCAATGAAATATCGATAACATTTAATCTTCTCTTTCAACTCCAATATTTTGTATCAAAGCATAAATATTTTATGTGGTTGTGACTCCAAGCATTGAGAGGGTCTTCAATGGTTTCTAATGATACTTGAAGTCATTCTATCATCGCCGAACATGGATTTGGTCACTTAAGTGTTTCATAAGTTTTATTTTTCCTAATTAGTGTGTAACAATTCTACCAAATTATAGATGTATCCCCTAGTCCATTCTTGTTTCTTTGGAGAAAAAATCTGAAAGGTCTACACATTGTAAGCCCGTTGCACATTCTTTTGAGAGATCTATCTTGATGAATCAAGTGCATGATGAGTCATTGTTGATGAAGATTCCTCACTTATAAGAAGATGGCCCAATTCTCAATTTATGAAGATTAATAATGACTTAGTCAAGGAGATCAATATCAATGTTGTCATGGTGTTTCATACAAATTGAAGAATACCATCAAGTTTTATTTGTATTGTAGTTTTAAGTCTTCTTGCATTTACCAAGAGCCAAGTGAAATATGAAGATGAACTGTACTTATCCTACGATGAATTATTCTACAATCTGATTTTTCACAGGCAGTTTTAATGATAGGCCTCTAGTTCATATTACTCCATTAGAGTGAGTGAGATAGCCTAAAAATAAGTAATTCTTACCCTCATCTTGTGAATCTCTAAATCATACATAATACATCGTGATGTATTTGATACAAAGGAAAGATGTCTAGAACTTTTGCATTATAGAGTGGCAACAACAATAGTAGATGCTCTAAGTGATTAGATTAAACCACCTTTCATGCCTTCAATATGTTGTTATGTGGATTGCTTTATGTGACGTTTATGTTTTTATCTTTGCAAATACAATATCAATATTACTTGAACATATAAGTTCTTGTTGTAGCATTTTTTTCCTTCATCCCGAGGAAGTTGAGGGAGTGGATGGCACAAGCTTATTACATTAGCTATGTTGTTGAAGGAATGAATAGTTTTGTTGCTGATGACATGAATGATTTTGTTGGAGAATCTATCTTTGGTTAGTTTCATCTATTGGATGTTAAAAAACTAAATAAGTACATTAAGCTTATTTGTTAATTACATTGGTGGATCATATATTACCATTATAGCCATATCAGATGCAATTCAACTCTATTTGATGTGCAATTCAACTCTATCAAGAAGATATTTTTTTGATGAATAGTACATTTTCTATTAATTGAATATAAAAGTTACATATTCACAAAAAAGGGGTTGAGAGACATAAAAATCACCCCGTGAGAGTCCACATGGTAGAAGCCAAAAATAGCAACATAAAAACTAGAGAATATTCATAAAAAAAAAAGGCTTAAAGCCATCAAGCTGTAAGAGTAGTGCCAACAGATGGCAGAGGATCTTTATCATCAAAACCCCAAAGATCATTGGGATTGATAGGAGGTTTGGGAATCGACTAACCATCATCTTAAGCATTTTTCATATTTCTCCTTCACCCGAGGTGGAGAAATAGCCAAAGCCAGGTGGGGGAACTTGGAAGAGGAGGATGGAGACTGACCAGAGCCATGAGTAGTAGGAGCATCAGGAGGGGTAGAATAAGCCGCAGTCAGAGATCACCCAGAGGTATAGAAAGGCGGAGAAGCCAAGCGGTGCCGCCAACCATCATAGCCACCCCTAGAAGAGTGGTGGTAGGGAGCCTTTGAAAATGGAGTACAGGAGTGATGGGCTAGAGTGCTACACCCACGATGGTGACCCCTGGGTGGGGTACCTTCAGCAGAAACAAAATCAGGAGGAACCCAAGAAACTATGCAAGGAACATTGCCCCAATGATTGAGAAACTCCTGAAGGTGAGCCACATCCAAAGCCACTTTGTTAGCTTGCACCTAAATCTGCAACATTACATTGTTACATATACAAGCTTTATTATATAGAGAAACATTTGTATCAAGAAAGCTATGAGAAAAGAGAACATCATTCCTATCTTTCCATAGAGTGAACAAAATCTCCATCATGAAAGTATGCCAAATCTAGGTCAACTTGGAAGGAAGCCTAGGATAGTCTCCTAGGACAATCATATGCTAGGATAAAGGCTCGGGCCTTAAGGGTATGAAAAAATCATGAATCCACTACCAATACTATTGAGCTCTTCTACAAAACTAGAAGATGTGCAAAAAAGTTTCAGGGTGACCACAAAAGGGACACCAAGGGCCATGAACACCCAAGTGTTTGAGCCTAAGCCCCACAAGAAGCCCTTGGAAGAATAAACACCAAGCAAAGAGAGATATCTTGGGCTTTGTAATGACAGACCAAATGGTCTAGAAGTGAGAGCTCTAGTGGTACATAGAAGAGCATAGATGCCATCTTTAGTTGAAAATGTCCACCATGGGAAGATGAGGAGAAAACCATTTGTAACCCAACCTCGGCTTGTAGTTGCTTAAAGGAGTCACACGACACCATTTCCAATCCTTCCACCAAGGTCTAATAGAATGGACACCAAGCTTATGAAGAAACTAATCAAGAATGGCAAAAACTAACACATCGAAAGTCTGATGATCTAGGTGAGCCAAATGATATTGAACTTGTATATCATCCCAAGAGCGAAGGCTCATAGTGACTGTTACCCTAATTTTCATATCTAGCAAATTTGGCTAAAATCTACTCCAAGGTCTCTATTCTTCCCCTGCCAAGCATCCCTAAAATTTTCATGAATTTATCTCTTGTTTCCTAGTCTCTGCAATCTTTTTAATTCCCTAGTCTGCAGTTTAAATATTTGAAAAAGTAGTCGTTGGTGCTAAATAAACCATAGAAACCATAAGCCCCTCATTCTATTTTTATGTTACCTTTTCAGGTGACTTAAGTCCCAATATCCATGTGCTTTTAATTTCCCTTCGGTAGCCAGTTTTCTAAGTTCTCTGGCGGTTACCTTTTTCTCTTGGCGAAATGGCAACTGCAATGTTTCTCCTAGTCATGAAATAAAGTGGCGGTTCCCTTAAGTATTCAGTGACTCCGCAAATTACCTTCAGTTGAGAATTTGCTAACTGTAACCCCAAGTTGGACTTTTGGTTTAGCGATTTTCGGAGTGCCTTGTTCACGTATTCTTCAAACTTAACCAAGGTTAAGGTTTCTATTCAGTGACCAAGTGATTTTCCTTTGGCCGCGCATTCGCTAAGACCTCTGGGGTTAAGTGATAACTGGGGTTTCATTTGATGAGATCAATGTTTGTCGTAAGATCTCATAGCATCTGTCAGAGGCTTGGGATCTTACGACAACCGTTGATCTTCTCTTTTTCTCAGCGCTTCATGCCTTTGTGGGTCCATTGCCATGGTGTCCTATGTGGAGGTATTTCATTGGTCAAAAGGAGATGACTTGTAATTTGTCAGCGGGCCTAGTTGTCAGTCCTCTTTTGATCTAACCGCTGGCATGTTTTCTCATGAAAGGTGTCAAAAGTTTGTGAACTTAAGACAGTCGTTGATTTCTCCTGGTGACATAACTCTTCATTTAGGTGGGTCCACTGCTATGTGTATACAAATGGTGGCTTCTGATTGGTCCATATAATGGTGATTAGGCACATGTCAGTGGGGCCATGTCAAAACACCTATAGAAATGTTAGAAGGATAGAGATCGACGACTGGCATGTGTTCTCATGAATGGTGTCAGAGCCATGAGATTATGCACCAGCCATCCATTTTGCCAAGTGTTCAAGCCTCTGTCATGTGGGTCTAATGCCAGGTCAAAGTGATTTGGAGGTTTTGCGATTGGTTTCCGAGTGCTGATAAGGTTATAGGTGGGTCCATTTGTCAGAGTGGTCTCAGTCTAATATATATCTACCGCTGGCGTAAAGGTATAAGGAATATTCGGTGGCCATGAGATCATGCGCCCACCGTTGGATCAGAATCTTATCTTTTGTGGGTCCGTCCTTAGAAGGCTCACCGAGGTGTATGTCTACAGAGCAGTCAAGGGAGAATAAGAGAGTGACATGTAGCAGCCTGGGCCCAGGGTTAGTTGAATATCTTGCGAATCAGTGACCAAAAGATTTTCCTGTCTTTGCTTAATGTAACTTGGGTTATTAAAAAAACCCAGTGATTCAGCGAAAAGCCTTGTTTGCTGAATCGCTTAACCAGACCAGGGTTAGGAAAAGGATTCTGTGAATTAGAGGAAGTCTTTAGTCGCGTAGTCACTAAATGACTTAAAAGAGTGAAGGTTCATGGTGGGTCCAAACTTTCTAATATGCTGACGTGCTCGATCTTCATTAGCTTTGGTGTGCTGAGATGGATTTGAACTTTTCAAGGGTTTCACGATCATTTCAGGATAGATCTGAGCCGTTCATTTACTAGTAGTTAAAGGGGATCGATGATTATGTTTTAAAATGACTGGCTAGCTGTTGCAGTTCAAATTTGAATATCTCTGCGGGGTTTTTTTTCTAGTTTTGATTCAATGGGATATAACGGTGAGGTAGCTCAGGAAATTTATGATGTTGCAAGACAATTTGCAGTTGAGAAAGATGATGATAGGGGTCTAGGTGGCCGTCTTTGGTCATTTCTTATTTCTCAAGAGTACCAAATCAGGGCATTCATGGTGAGACTTTGTGCAAAGAGGTAGATGAGTCTGGGTTGCTTGTCTGCAAGCTGATTATAGGGTACAGGGATGGACATGTAAACTCAAATATCTATTCAGCTATGATTTTGTAGAGAATTAATTACGATCAGACTTGATTTAGTGAGGGTTAAATATTATTTTAATAAAAATCTTCTGTAACCCTAGTTAGGTTTTGACTCCTGCCTATGTGCAGTTGAGTATGTATATATTATATTTTTGGAGCTTTTGAGTTCAGAGTTGGACAATTGTAAAAAGAATTTCATTTTTCTTAAGGGTCATTTGTGGTATCATCTCTACCCTTTGGCTTATACAGTTCTATTTGTCCCATTGATGAATTCAAACATTACAGAGGTTGTTTGTGGCAATTCTTCATGTCCCTATGCTTCCTTTTCTGAGTTTATCTCTTATGGAATTGAAGTATATGATGTTTTCAGTGGTATCTTAGGGTTCTTGATCCCTCTTACTTTCTGTAACTGTGTGTGTTATTGTGTTTGATCTGATTTAGATGCTTTTGTGGTTATACTCCAATCCCCTAACAGTCTTGTCTCAATCCTACACCGAGTTGTAGAAGTGAATGTCTACTTGTAGGTCATAAGTTGTGTCTTATGTTCAGACCCTCCTATGAAACACTTATGCAAGCCTATTCAGTAAGTTGTGACGTATTAGACCTAAGCCTTTCATTGGTTCCATTCCTCTATACTGAGATCCAAACCCTAATTCCAGTGCATCACCTAGTAGGTATTTTTCTTTCAGTCATCTCCCTTTCAAGCATTCCTTCTATCCCTTTCCCCCTAAAATTTACTTTTCAAGTCTAGAAGCAAATTAAGGTGATTATCCAAGAGGAACCAGCCTAGAACCTAGAGGTCTCATCTCAGTTAGTATAGGTCCCACACCTGGAGATGATTCCCATGTTATACTAGGTTATCAAGACTATGAGAGCTTGAGACAAACGCGCAAACTTAGTGTATAACAATTCTAGCATGCCCTTTGGGACTACACAAGAAGTTCATTGTTGAAAGATATGTTATCTCTGATATACAGGTTGCATACTATAGACCTTTAATGGTTGTTCTATCAAGTATATATGGTGACTCCACTAATTTCAAAGATCCAGGCTAACCTTGCTCAAGGTTTATGAGAAAGATTGAGACTAGAAGCTCAAAGGCCACTAAATTTTTAGAGTTGCCCTCAAGAAGAAGTCACAAAGGCAAGTCAACTCAAAGAACATCCCCTACAAGAAGAGTTCAATCAACACCCCTTGATACTTTAGAAAGGAGACCTTTTCCCTTTCATTCTGAAAGGAGAGGTAGATTTCTAGCCAGAGATCTAGAAGAGGATTTAAATCCAGCAACAAATAAAGCTCATATAGTTGTCAATCTTCAGATTCCAACTCCTACAATGGCCAGTCCATTTGCATTTGCACCCTTTAATTAGGGTAGTCCATTGAATTTTTTCCAACATCATGATGTACCCTTGGTGGCACTTAAGAGTATACCTAATTTCATAGGTGAAGGGTAGACAACTGCTTTTAAGCACATAAGAGATATGACCACCATCTACATCATACACAACATAACTCAAGAAGATGTGGCCACAAAATTATTGGCAGCCTCTCTAAAAGGTAAGGCTCTAGAATGGTTTAGAACTCTAACTGTTGGTTCCATTACTTCATGGGATGAATTAGGAGATGCTTTAAGTAAGTATTTTGAGGATAAATCAGATAACTTGTCTCTAGTTGAGCAGTTAACAACTATTAAGAGAGACCCTCAAGAGCAAATGACAGATTACAATAGTAGATTCCTCAAAACATGGAATAGAATTCCAGTCTTTGTAAGACCATCAACTAACCATGCTTTTCTATACTACTTGCAAAGTCTAAATGGTCAGATTTCTATCATGATCAAGTCTATGGGTGGTACTTCTTTACCCCAAGCTTTTGACATAGCTATCAGAGTTGAAAACTGTTTGATTCAAGCAGGCATGATTGCTAGAAGGCCACCAATGCCCATCTTTCCTAGCCTTCAACCCATTGCACCTACCCAAGTACCCCCATTTACCCCTATTCCCACCATATTAGCACCACAGGCCAGTACTAGTGGTCAAGAGCTAACAACTAGTTTCTCTCAAGAGATACAAGAAATAAAGAATAGCCAATAGAGTAGTCAGAAAGAAATGACAAACTTGTTGCAGACCTTGACTAAAGAAGTAACAAATCTAAAGAAACAAGGTCAAGGAATCAGACAACCTTTTTAGCCACAAGGCCAAGGCCCTAATCAACAATATCAAAATCAAGGACAACCTTATCAACAAAATAGGCCACCATACCAAGGAGGCTATCAAGGACAAAGACAAAGTTTTAATTAGAGACCATTCCAACCATATAACCCTGCACCTCTAAATTTTGCAAATCCAGTGAGGGATATGGATCCTAGTCAAAATAATATGGCCATGGAGAATGAATGGTGCTTTCCTTGTAATCAGCCTCACAATTAGGCTACATGTTCAAATGGATGGATGAACCAAGCTCTAATGGTTCAAAATGCCTCACAAGCTCATTCAAAGGTTTCATCCAGTGGATCAGTGCCTCAACAAGAATCACAAGAAAAAGAGACTGCTCTCTTTAATTAGGAGCAGCCAGACTTCAATGGAGTCAATGATGAAGTTGCTTTTGTTTCCTATACAAGAGTAAAGAGAAGAGCTCAAGACATGGAGAGAGCAGATTCCAATGCCAAGGCCACTACATCTACAGAGCCAATACAACAAGCTACTCCCATTACACCTAAGGAGGCTCCTGCCATTACAAGAAAAGAAGGCCAAATTCCAAAAGAAGCGGAGCCCATCATAGTAAAGACAAAACAAAGAGTACACACTGTGACACCTTTTAATATTGTAGACAGCATGAAGAAGGTGAATGTCACCATGTCCATGTGGGACTCTTTGGCTCTTCAGGGACAACCTAAAATTTTGAAGAAGGCCATGATAGAGGTGACAACTACTCAACCTGCAAAAGAAGCCGCAAAGATAGTGTTGGTTAACACTGATCAAGAAAAGGAGTCTCCAAGTAGTGACTCCAAGGCTAATGCCATTAAAGGTAGGAATTCAAAGCCACCTCCCTTTTATGTATCTTTAATTATTAGAAAATCTTTAGTGCATAATTGTATGGTAGATAGTATGAGCCCTTTGGTTTGTCAAATGTAGGTGCTACATTTCAAAAGGCAATGGATATGGCCTTTAAAAGCCTTATGTACAAGTTTGTGCTAGTCTACTTAGATGACATAACTTTCTATTCTAAACAAGCAGTAGATCACATCAAACATTTGAGGAAGATTTTTGAAAGTTGTAGAGAGTTTGGGATATCTCTTAATCCCAAGAAGTGTGTGTTTGCAGTTCATGAAGGAAAATTGTTGGGATATGTAGTATCCAAAGAAGGGATCATAGTAGATGCTAAGAGAATTGTAGCCATCTTAGAGCTACCCCTACCACATAACAAGAAAAGTCTCCAATCTTTCATAAGAAAGATTAATTTTGTTAGGAGGTTCCTCCCTAACATTGTAGATTTACTAAGGCCTTTGATAGCCATGTTAAAAAAGAGTTCAACTTTCAGTTGGACCAAAGAAGGGAGAGTCAATTTCCAAGCTATCAAAGAGGCCTTAATAGAAGCCCCTACCATCGTAAACCCAAATTTCAGTAAGGATTTTATCCTTTATGCTTATGGAGGTCATGATGCTATATCTGCAATGTTGACTGAAGAAAATTCAGATGGATTGGAGCAGCCTATTGCTTTCTTTAGAAAAGGTTTAGAGGAGTATGAATAGAGATACTCTTTTGTAGAGAAACATGTACTTGTTGTGGTGAAGAGCCTTAAAAATTTTAGATATTTGTTGACCCATACCAAGGTACACTTAAAATTTACTCATCCAAGTGTCAAAGAGTTTTTTCTTTCCAAGGACCTAAATGAGAAAAGAGCTGGTTGGATCACCAAGGTGATGGAATATGACATAGATGTTTAGACTACCAAGTTGGTTAGAGGAAGAGGTCTTTGTGAGCATTTGGCATCAGATGAGAGTTCAAAGAAATTAGAGCAAATAGATGCATCTCTGGTGGTGCATTCTATAGAAGAACAAGACAAGGCAACAAGCTAGTTGCCTAATATGATCAATTATTTGAAGATAGGACAATGTCCTGCAGGTTTAGATTCAAAAAAAAGAAGGTATTATAGGTTGCAATCTATTCCTTTTGTGCTGATAAATGAATTTATTTTTAGGAAGGATCACAATGGTGTCCTTTTAAGATGCATAGATTCAGAAAAGATAGCTAATGTCCTATTTGAGTTTCACGATGGACCTTTTGGAGGTCACTTTTCTCCTAGGACTACTGCTTTTAAGATCATGAGGGCTGGATACTATTGGCCATCTATCTTTAAGGATAGTCATGATTATGTGAGAAAATGCATCAAGTGTGCCATGTTTGTAGGAAAAGAAAGGCTTGCAGCCTTGCCCCTACAACCAATCAGAACAAAGCAGCCCTTCATGAAGTGGGGTATAGATTTCATTGGTATGATCAACCCTCCATCTAGTGCAGGTCATAAATGGATAATTACTACAACTAATTACTTCACCAGATGGATAGAAGCAATTGTATTAAAAGAAGCCAATGAGAGTGTTGTCCTAAGCTTTTATGATGATATAGTTCATAGGTTTGGCACTCCTGATTCCATAATTTTAGATAATGCATTGGCATTCATAGGCCTCAAAGTTTTAGAGTGGGTAGTTAGAAATGACATTTATTTGAATACCAGTTCTAATTATTACCCCCAAGGCAATGACTTGGCTAAATCAACAAATAAGAACTTGATCAGGATAATCAAGAAGACCCTACAAGACAACCAAAGGGATTGGCAGAGAGGCCAAGTTGTCTATTTCAACTGAATTACCAGCTTTGAACTTGGCCACTCAATATGCCCTATTTGAAGAAGGAGATCCTTTGTAGATCAGGTATGCTCAATTGATGGAATTGGAAGAGATTAGAGACAAATCCATGAGAGATATGGAGTTCCACTAGATTCAGATAAAGAGAATCTTTGATAAAAGAGCCAGGGTCAAAAATTTCAAGGTTGGGGATGTAGTCCTTAAATGAGATGAGTTCAGATCTAGACCTAGTAGGCATACAAAATTTGATTCATTTTGGGGTGGACCATTTTTAATCATAGAATGCAAGGGATCCAATGCTTTCTAGCTATCAAATCTTGAAGGAAATACCTTGCCAATATCAATAAATGGTTTCCACTTGAAGCCTTATTTTGAGGTTAATCCCTCTCTATAATTTCTTGTAAATATGTGTTTTTCTACTTTCTTTCCCTATTTTCTAGGTTAGTTTCCTTCTTTTCAAGAAGTGCCTGTGCGCAAGTTTGTCTCTCCAATTCTAGTTCTATCTCCCTATGAGAATTTTTGAGTTTTGATAGCCCCATGCCCAATGAATATGTCAAGGCCACTGATCCATGTCTAGCAAGCTGACATCTAGCAAAAATTACCAAAATGTTACCCTAATTTTCATATCCATGCAAATTTGGCCAAAATCTACTCCAAGGTGTCTGTTCTTCCCCTGCTAGGCATCCCTAAAATTATCATGAATTTATCTCTTGTTTCCTGGCCTCTGCAGTCTTTTTAATTCCATGGGCTGCAGTTTAAATAATTGAAAAAGTAGCCATTGGTGCTAAATAAACCCTGCAAACCCTAAGCCCCTCATTCTATTTTTATGTTACCTTTTCAGGCCACTTAAGTCCCAATATCCATGTGCTTTTAATTTCCCTTCGGTCACTAGTTCTCTAAGTTCTCTGGTGGTTACCTTTTTCTCTTAGTGAACTAGCGACTGCAATGTTTCTCCTGGTCATGAAATAAAGTGGCAGTTCACTTAAGTATTCATTGACTCTGTGAATTGCCTTCAGTCAGGCATTCACTAACTATAACCCCAGGTTGGAATTTTGGTTTAACGATTCTGCAAGTGCCTTGTTCATGTATTCTTCAGACTTAACCAAGGTTAAGGTTTCTATTCAGCGATTGAGCAATTTTCCTTTGGCCGCACATTCGCTAAGACCTCCAAGGTTAAGTGATAAGTGGGGTCCCAGTTAATGAGATCAATGGTTGTCATAAGATCTCATAGCATGTGGCAAAGGCTTGCGATCTTACGACAACTTTCGATCTTCTCTTTTTCTCAGCGATTCATGCCTTTTTGGGTCCATTGCCATGGTGTCCTATGTGGAGGTATTTCATTGGTTGAATGGAGATGACTTGTAATTTGTTAGTGGGCCTGGTTGTCAGTCCTCTTTTGATCTAACACTTGGCATGTTTTCTCATGAAAGGTGTCAGAAGTTTGTGAACTTAAGATAGCCATTGATTTCTCCTGGTGACATAACTCTTCATTCAAGCAGGTCCACTACTACGTGTATACAAATGGTAGCTTCTGATTGGTCCACATAATGGTGATTAGGCACATGTTAGTGGGGCCATGTCAAAACACCTGCAGAAATGTCAGAAGGATAGAGATCGATGGCTAGCGTGTCTTCTCATGAATGGTGTCAGAGCCATGAGATTATGCACCAGCCGTTTGTTTTGCAAAGTGTTCAAGCCTCTGTTAGGAGGGTCCGATGCCAGGTCAAAGTGATTTGGAGGTTTGCAAATGGTTGCCGAGTGCTGACAAGGTTATAGGTGGGTCCATTTGTCAGAGGGGTCCCAGTCTAATATAGATCTATGACTAGCATAGAGGGGTCTTAGTGTTGGATCAGAATCTTATCTTTAGTGGGTCCATCATCAAAAGGCTCACCGAGGTGTATGTCTACAGAGTAGTCAAGGGTGAATAAGAGAGTGACATGTAGCATCCTGGGCCTAGGGTTAGTTAAAGATCTTGCAAATCAGTGACCAAAAGGTTTTCCCATGTTCGCTTAATGTAACCTGGGTTATTAGAAAAAGATAGCAATTCAATGAAAAGCCTTGTTCACTGAATCACTTAACCAGACCAGGGTTACGAAAAGGATTCCATGAATTAGAGGAAGTCTTTAGTCACATAGTCACTAAATGACTTAAAAGAGGGATGGTTCATGGTGGGTCTGAACTTTCTAATATGTTGACGTGCTTGATCTTTATTGGCTTTGGTGTGTTGAGATGGATTTGAACTTTTCAAGGGTTTCATGACCATTTCAAGATAGATCTAAGCCGTTCATTTTCCAAGAGTTAAAGGGGATCGATGGTTATGTTTTAAAATGATTGGCTAGCCGTTGCAGTTCAAATTTGAATATCTCTGCGGGGGTTTTTGCCAGTTTTGATTCAATGGGATACAACGGTGAGGTAGCTCAAGAAATTTATGATGTTGCAGGACAATTTGCAGTTGAGAAAGATGATGATAAGGGTCTGGGTGGCCATCTTTGGTCATTTCTTATTTCCTGAGAGTACCAAGTCAGGGCATTCATGGCGAGACTTTGTGCAAAGAGGTAGATGAGTCTAGGTTGCTTGTCTGCAAGATGATTGTAGGGTACAGGGATGGACACGTAAACTCAAATATCAGTTTGGCTATTATTTTGTAGAGAATTAATTATGATCAGACTTGATTTAGTGAGGGTTAAATATTATTTTAATAAAAATCTTCTGTAACCCTAGTTAGGTTTTGACTCCTACCTGCGTGCAGTTGAGTATGTATATATTGTATTTTTGGAGCTTTTGAGCTTAGATTTGGACAATTGTAAAAAGAATTTCATTTTTCTTAAGGGTCATTTGTGGTATCATCTCTACCCTCTAGCTTATATAGTTGTATTTCTCCCATTGATGAATTCAAACATTGCAGAGGTATTTTGTGACAATTCTTCATGTCCCTATGCTTCCTTGTCTGAGTTTATCCCTTATTAAATTGAAGTATATGATGTTTTCAGTGGCATCTTAGGGTTCATGATCCCTCTTACTTTTTGTAACTATGTGTGTTATTATGTTTGATCTGATTTAGTTGCTTTTGTGGGTATACTGCAACCCCCTAACAGTCTTGTCTCAATCTTACACCGAGTTGCAAAAGTGAATGTCTGCTTGTAGATCATAAGTTGTGTCTTATGTTTAGACCCTCCTATGAAACACTTATGCAAGCCTATTCAGTAAGTTGTGACCTATTAGACCTAAGCCTTTCATTGGTTCCATTCCTCTATACTGAGATCCAAACGCTAATTTTGGTGCATCACCTAGTAGGTAGTTTTCTTTCAGTCATTTCCCTTTCAAGCATTCCTTTTATCCCTTTCCCCCTAAACTTTACTTTTCATGTCTAGAAGCAAATTAAGGTGATTATCCAAGAGGAACTAGTCTAGAACCTGGAGGTCTCATCTCGGTTAGCATAGGTCCCACACCTGGAGATGATTCCCATGTTATACTAGGTTATCAAGACTATGAGAGGTTGAGACAAAGGTGCAAACTTAGTGTATAGTAGTGACCATGGGGAAGTGGTCCTTAGGAGTCCGAATTCCATGTTTGAAAAAACACAGGGCACTGGCCCCTTGAGTCTTAGCCGTAAGAATGCCTTTAATGGAAAACATCAGAGACCACCAGATTTTATGTTGATTAAAAGAAATACCATTGCAAAATCCATCACCATTCCACCAGAGCCAAGGCTTAATAGCTTCCCATTTTTTCCATTTGCTCTTAATGATGAAAGTGTCCTAGATTTGAACAGGCTTCCTCATAATGAGAAGAGTCTAAAGACCAATACCTTTCCAAGTAGGCATGTGGACAAGGTAGCTTGAAGAAATACAATGTCTAACAAGGATTTTCTAGGCTTCATCACTAGTGAGAGCATGAATAATCCACTTGGCACAAAGAGAGAGCCCTTACTTCTAAGTGGAAAGGAGACCAAGGCCACCTGAGTCTTTGGGGAGACAACTTGATACTCCCAAGCTACTCTGTGAAACCCATGACCATTAGTTCCTGAAGCCTAGAGAAAGTCTCTAAGAAGGCATTCCAGCTTGTCGCACGAGGCTTTAGAGGGAGCCCAACAAGAAGAATAATAAACATGAGTAGTAACTAGAATATTAGAACAAATCTGGAATTTCCCCACAAGAGAAAGGGGTTTAGGGATCTAATACTAAAGCTTCTTCTCAATCTTAGCAATCAAAACATTCCATAAGTCCACAGAAGAACCATGAAAGGAAAAGGGAATGCCAAGGAAGTGGAAAATTTCCCCATACTGAACCCATTTCCATTAAAACTTAGAAAGCCTAGGAGGGGCTGGTAAGAAATATTTTCTGTAGCAGAGGGTCTGGTGCCATTGAATAGCAGACCTAGAGGCCTAACAAAAATTATCCAAGCATTGTAAGGCATTAAAACTATTTTCCTCATCCTCGAGGAGAGTGAGAAAATAATCATCAGCAAAGTGACCATTAACAAGAGGAGCATAAGAGTCAGGGAGAGAAATGTCATGAACTAATCTAGAGGAGACAAAATTGGTAAGAAGGTACCCAAAGCCTTCAACATCAAGCACATATAACACAGGAGCCACTGGGTAACCTTGGTGAATGGACTTGAAAATTCCAAAGGTATCAGATTGGGACCCATTGATAGTAATGCACGTAGAGGCATCAACAAAAAGCATTTCCACAGATTGCAAAAAATTGGGGCTAAAATAAATATCTTGCAGCATAGTAAGAATGAAAGGCCATTCAATGTGATCACAGGCTTTAGGAAAAAACAATTTTGAGAAACAATGTGGGTTGCTTGGACTGAAGAACCCATTCCATTCCTTCCCAGACAACAATAATATTGTCAAGGATATATCTACACTTATTGAAACCAATTTTCTCATGGCGGACAATTAGCGGAAGGAGATGTGTAATCTTAAGTGCTAAAGCCTTAGCAATGATCTTGTAGGAGACATTCAGCAAGGCGATGGGCCTCTAATTACGAATATCTTTAGGGTCACCATCTTTAGGTATGAATTTGATATTCCCTTTATTGATAATAGTACCTAAAATTTTGTTATGGTAGGCCTCAAGATAAACTTTATGCAAGTGAGGACCTATAGCATCCCATAAATATTTGTAGAATTCACAGGGAAATCCATCACACCCTTGAGACTTATCATTAGCCATAGAAGAGACAACCTCTTTAAGGTCACCGATGGTGAGAAGTTTCTTGCAGAAGGCATGCTGCTCGACTACCAGGCAGTTTGGAGTAACAACAATACATGCCTTGAGAGCTTCATCCTGAGCAATAGAATTTCCCTAAGAAGCAAATATTTTTTCATAGTGTTGAACAAAAGCTTGGAGAATAGAAGGAAGGTCTGAAATAGTTTCATGACCTTGTTTGAGTTTTTGAATGCTAGAGTTGGTATGACAGGATCTTAGAGCATGGAAAATCTCTTTAGAGGATTTAACGCCCACCTCCAACTAGTGGAGGTGAGCTTTGATTTGAGCTCCCTGAGTAGCATAGTTTTCTGCAATTTGTTTCTCATGGTGAAGCTAAGAAAGTTTAAGATGAAGCTCAGCATCAAAGAGAATCAAAGAAAGTGCATCAAAAGCATTGCAAAGAGCTTTGGTGTTGGCTTCATAGGCATGCTTCCTATAGCAAGCCAACTGATGACCGTAAATGCGAAGAAATATGGTAGTATGGGTTATGGCATCATTCCACCACTGGATCCAACTAGTGTGGTTATGGGCTAAGGCTCTAAATTCTAGACATAGAGAATGTGAGCAATGGTGAAGCATGCGTCAGCACAGACTTGTTGAGAAAAATGAGTACAAGAAGCCCACCGAGAAGAACAATGCCACATAATGGTAAAATGATGGGGTAATGATCTAAAAAGGTCACATCTGGAAAAGGAATGACACGTAACTCCCGATCTTTAGAAAAAGAGGAAAAATATTGAGCAATTATCATAACACGATCGAATCTCTTGAATATGCGGTTAGAAACAACTCTAATATTAGACCAAGTGTGCTAGACCCCACTCGCTAATGGTGGTTAGCATTGGGATAATAAAGGCCCAATTTATTGCACAGATAGTAGCAAGCTTCTCTCTCTCTAGCTGTCCATCAAAAAGGCAAAATCCCTTCCTTTTCAAAGGCTAGCTCAACCATATTAAAGTCCCCACACATCACCCAAGTTGCTGGAGGCAAATTATCTGCCAACCAACACCAAAGCTAAGATCTTTCCACAGCATCATTGAGACCATAAATATTAATAATACCAAAGGAATGATTATGGAATGACAACAAGATCCAAGTGACACCGTTACATCGGGTCAGACCCATGTGCAATAACAACATATTGAAGTAAGGGTGATAGAATAGTAATGACACCATCCTTACCAGCGTCATGCTAAGAAGAAAAACAATGTTGTTCAGCCAAATGATGCAATAGGAAGAAGGAAACAAAAAACTAGAGATTTTAACCTCCTCCAAACAGAAAACATCCAGACTGCAAAGTCTACGGTGGGTATCTCGAACATAGTACTTTCTAGAGAGGTCAGTTAGACCTCGCACATTCTAGGACAAAAAATTCATGAAAACTCTTGCATGCTTTCCCTCGTCCTCAAGAGAGGAGAAACTATTATGCAAGAAGGTTGGAATTGTACCAAAACTGGTGGATAAATCTCCAAAGGAGATAATGTCATTTTTCATCTAGGTCTTTTGCATGACCATCAGGACTATGAGATCGATGCAAAGTCTACGAGGAGACAAATGAAATAGCTTGTAGAGTGAGAACAGACACCCATGGGGTGGTAGACCATACAGCTAGAGCTTTCCCCTAAGAAGCAAGGTGTCAAATAAGCAGAGCAACTAGTGGTGCTTCAGCGGTAGGAGGGTTCTCTCTAGTAGGAGGAGCCGACGGTGAAGAGGCTTGAGCCTGCTTAGAAACTAGGGCATTCTTTCATTTTCACATAATGATGTTCCATTCCTCCTTTTTCCCCAAATTGTGTATGTTTAGCAAGTGTTTCCTTTGTGGTGGCTTGACCGGGGGGTAGCCAAAGGACAATCCTTGATCTTATGCTCTGTTGAATGACACCTAGAATAGGTGTTGGCAGGTTCACAATAAAGAACCTTCTGAGAAAAGGTGAGGGAACTGACCTATATCTCAACAGAGTCTTTGAGGTCCCTGGAAAGGTTGACCGCACATAGACACACTTCTGAGGATGGGCATTAAAAAACTTGTCATGTTCCATGACAATAACTTTGTCAAGGGTTTTGGCAATAGCTCAATAAATGGCCAGCATGGAAATGGGAGACCATGGAACTCAACCCAAATGGGAACCCTAAGTTTCTTGTCCATTGGAGATAGTGAAGTCTCAAGGCCACCTCTAAACACAAGGAAAGAGGACCTAACCATTTGGGGACCACAGCTAAAACCTGCCTCCGCTTGAGAAGGGTTAGCAAAATGAAACAGAAAAAAACCTTAGTAATGTTTTGAACACCTTCAAGGTGAACTCCATGAGGAGTTCACCTCTTGTTTACCCACTCTTTGAGAATATTTTTAGGAGTGTGACCCACAAAATACCCTATCAAGGTATGTTTCTCTAACCATTCACAAGTAGCATCAAATTCTTGCATGTTAAGAACAATATCAAGGTTACCTCGTAAAAGACCATTTGGACAAACTTGCAAGGATGTTTGTCAGAGGAGGCACCACGTCTTTTCAAAGCATCAACTTGAGCACCAACATCAACTGTTGGGTTGAGGGTTTGCTGGAACCATTATAAAACTAACCCTAATGAAAAAAATTATGTAGTAAATGCGGTGTGACAAGTGGGAAACTAAAAAAAAAAAGCGCAGACAAAGAGAGACGTACACATGAAATCCTAGAAGAGTTCTAGATCTTTGGTTAGTTGCATCTATTGGATGTTAAAAGCCTAAATAAGTACATTAAGCTTATTTGTTAATTACTTTGGTGGGTCATATATTACCATTATAGCCATATCTAATGCAGTTCCAACTCTAGTTGATGTAATTCAACTCTATCAAGAAGATATTTTCACTTTAGTTTTGGGATATGTATTAAAAACCAACTTGTATATGAAAAATAGATCAAATTTTCCTTCCACATCTGTTCAATGTTCTTATTCACACCAAGGTGCAATTGCTAGTTTAAAATTATTTTTACAAGGATTTAACAAGTGTGTGAAAACTATTAAGGCTCTTTATGTTCTTAATATTGTGTAATATTTGGTGGGTCCCATGAGCTAGTAAGTGAACAACCCAATGGGATTAGTCTCACCTCACCGTCCCCTTCATAACCCCAACTTGACAGTTTGTAAGATCAAGGTAAGACAAGTTGGATGCTGGTGTTGGGTCAGGTTGCAAGGATACCCACTAAGATATCAAAAACAAAAATTGTGACATATCTAACCTCTTGTTTTATATATAGTAAGTAACTTGTTTGTCTTACTATTGTATTGAAACACATGATTCCTTAATTGTGTCTCTTTATTATGTGCCTTAAATCTACTTTAATTAAATTATTTAAATGTAATTATTAACTTATAATTAGTATAATTCAGTTTGAAATTAACTTATAAATTACATATCACAATCTCTTTAATAATTGATTCCAAAATTTCATAATGATCCATAAAATTACTATGTATAACTTTAAATTAAATAATTAAGTGTAAAAGTTATCTATGACTATAAATCCAATCTCTAATGCACATAAGATTAAAAATATTTTAATAATTTAAAAATCGCAACATTAGTTATACATGTAACATTATAGATTGGCAACTTGGCACTTAATTTTCCCCTTTCCATAATATGATCATCGATGATGGAAAATAATTTATTTAATGTTTGTATAAATTGCTTCGACATTTCACATTTCCATAAACTGTGGAAATACAAATATGTTTCTTCATCATTGAGTAGCTTGTTATTCTTATTGTAAGACTTTTTCAAGTTTTATAATTTTAAGGAAACTAGTTATCTTATCTCTTGTGATCATTTTTCTGGTTTAGAAAGAATAATAAAGACATCAAATATCCAATGCACGAGTTACACTTTATTCTAGTTTACGTGGTGCAACTACAGATCTTTCTCAAAGTCTAATGTTACAATCAGGAGGACGAACGACAAGACCAAATTTTACGGGATAAACTGTTACTATTGATTGAAAGAATATTTATTTGTGAGTCATGACATAAATTGAAAGCATGAACCTTGAAAGGACATTGGCAAAGACGTGTCAACAGCAACGAAAACCGTCTGCATGTATCAATCAATATATCAAAAACACAAAACTGTTCTCAAAACAAACTCAAAATCATGATATTAACACTGAACATTAAACTTATTTCTTTGTCTAAATATTTTACTTTATCATTCAATAGCTGTCTATTCTTATTGTAAAATATTTAAATGTAAGGAATGGAGAGACTGGTAAAACATTCAATAGATAACTCTGACTAGATCTTACTGTATGTTCTACGTTACATGAGGAGGAGGAAGGAAAAGACCAGATTTCATGTGGTCAACTCTTGACTGCTGGACAGGAAACCAAGACATTTACTTGTGTGTCAAGAAATCAAAAGCAGGCAATTTAAGTAATTAGAATCTTACTCAAAATTTTCCCTCCCTATTTCTTAAGGACACAAATTTAAGTGGGTTGAAAAGGTGGGGAGCTAAAACTTGCCCCACCAAATTAAGTTTCGTTTCTGCTATTTCTCAACCATTTCAACTTTTTTTAATCCTTTTCAGTTTATTTTTTTAATTATTTTCTATTTATTACACAACATATTAAATAAAATACTATTCTACAATTAATAGTAATTTAGTGAAATGACAAAGAATAATAAGTGTTGGAATAAAGCGTTCAATATTAATATACTTGTTGAAATATGATATCTATATATGAAATGAAAGAAGGACATATTTTATTTTAAAAATGTAAATATATTTTATTTTATTTTTTATATATATATATATATATATATATATATATATAGATATATATATATATATATTATATATAGATATATATATATAATATGTCTAGAGTAATCTTTCTCAAGGCACCTATTTTATTTAAATTGCAAGGTGC
>BSBK01007072.1:0-105000 GCA_027943335.1 Chamaecyparis obtusa
TTTATGTATGTATGTACATACATACATACATACATATATGGTCAATGCACAAAGTTGGGTACCAATTATGTGGAAGTCGCCTTCCAAAAAATTTTGGCATAAGAAACGGGTGCCCGTTTAGGTTCGGCGAGCCCGATCCATATTTAAAAATTGGGCACATGTTTAAAAATCAAGTGTGTGTTTCGTATCGGGCACCCAAAGTAAAATGGGGGCCCGATTTTTAGAAAACAGGTGTCCAATTTTTACAAATCGGGTGCCTATTATGTAAATCTATTTATTTTTTTGTTTTAACCATTCTCCATGTCATTTTCACAACTTTGAAATGGGATTACATTTTGCACAGCTCGGGTGCTCGTTTCAGCTTCTCCTGTTGATGTCCTCAACCATTTTTCTTCTATTCCAAGTACGTACTATTGTTTTTACAAATTGTAGTTTCAAGTTGTTTTTAATTAAAAAAGTAGTTTAAAGTTGTTTTGTAAATTATCGTATAAATTTAATTATATTTTATGTTTTAGTTAGTTCTTTTTAGTTTTAATTTACTTTGTAAATTACCGTACCAAAGTAAAAAAATGTTAAAACCTTTAATTTAACCATATGTAGTAAAACAAAAATGTAAACCTAGACACAATTGAATTACGAAACCCTAAGTAGAAAACTAAAACATAAATTTAGACATGTAAATAAAATAATAAACCATAGGAATAATTTTTTTTTACCTAAACAGAACTAAAATAAAAAATTATACTTGTAGAAAACATAAACCTACACATAGTTCTAAAATAAGAAAATCTCTCTCTCTCTCTCTCTCTCTCTCTCTCTCAGGTGTACATTCTTAAAAAAAAAAATTTGAACATTTGTCTTTGTCTTTGTAACCTATAAAATGTTTAACTTATATGTTAGTTTTTAAATTATGATATGTAATTATTTTTATTCAACTCTCTCTCTCTCTCTCTAGGTAAAAAGTTTTAATTATTTATTAATTTTTAATTTTTTAAGTCATTATTTGTAATGTAAAATTTAATTTTTATGTTTTTATATGTAAATTTTAAACCTTAGGTGTACATTCTTAAAAAAACATTTGAACATTTGTCTTGATTGTCTTTGTAACCTGTATTTAATATTTAATTCTCTCTCTCTCTCTCTTTGTGTATGTGTGTGTGTGACATTAGTTGCGTATCACACACATGTAATGTACATGCTTTATTCCATAAATTTATAGTCAAGTTATATATACTTTATAATTTATGTTAATATTATAAGTTTGATTCATGCTTTATATATGTTGTTCAGGTCGACACCACCATGAGTCTTGGCATGGCTACATGATTAAGCCAAATGTAGTCATTGAAACTGTCCTTTGAGGTCATCATTAAAAGTAATTTTTTAATGTCCATTGTGTATCTAGATCTTTTGCACCTGAATTATTTAAATTTTGTACTTTTTGTTTTTACAGGACTCAATTGCATCCACTTTTGATTTAGCTAAGAGGGGACCCCTGTCTCCCACTGAGGGAATTACTAAGCATGGAGACATGGTAAAATTTTAAATGTTCAAATTAATATTAACATTGTGTATCTAAATCTTTTATACCTGAATTATTAAATTTTGTAATGTTTGTTTTTACAGGACTTGAGTGCATCCACTCCTGATGTAGTTGAGACAAGACCATCATGTCCCACTGAGGTCATTACTGAGCATGGACACATGGTAAAATATTAAATGTTCAAACTTATATTAATTATTTTTTAAGTGAATTTTTTAATGGTATTTTGATGAGATCTTTTAAAAATTTACAAGAGGATGAGGGCACCCAGGAATAAACACAACATGATGGTGCATCATAGTCCTCTTCACATGGAGTGAAGAGGACTATTGTAGATCAACTAGATGACTAGAGTTGGATTATACTATTCACATACATTATTTTTACTTTTTATATGATGGACATTGTGTGTGTGAAAATTGTACCTGATCTGTAGACACAACACTTCAGTAAAACATTAGAGGTTAGCTAAAATCAAAATCATGCAAAATTGAAAACTATCTAACCAAGCGATTTACTGCCTTCTAGTAGGTGCGAGATTAATGTTCTCAGATTGTAATCGAGATCAGTGACCTAGACGACACCTAAATGAAGGATTTGAATTCCAAAGATGGATATGAAATTGAATGCAATTAATCTATATTTTTGATATTTTCTATGCAATAAGAATGATAAACTGATATGCTATGGATGCTAAATGATCTAACAATGAAGATTCTAACAATGATATGAAAACTATGAAATTCTATGCTAAGATATGAAAAATATGCAATTCTATGCTAAGATATGAAAAATATGCAATTCTATGCTAAGATATAAAAGCTATGCAATTGAAATTGATCTCACAAAGCTTTGAATTCGCAAGTTGATTCCTCAGCCTCCAATTCTCCAGCGTGATTGTGCAAAATATGAGATGCTTGGATGCAAATTTTAGAGATGAATGAGAGATGAGCCTGGTTTTTATAGAAATCCAGGGCTTTGGAGGTGCATGGATAAAAGCCATAAACACTCAAATAACTGAGGTTGATTGTTGAGTTATTTTTAAATAACAAATAATTAAGTCACAAAAACATGCAAAAGCTAAGCTTTAACTCAAAATAGAGTTTAGCTTTAATTGATAATTGATAGTTGTCTGCTTTTATGATTGTGCATGTTTTAATTATGAATTAATTTAATAATAAAGTGATTTATGCTCAACTTAACTGATTTTTAAAAATAAAACAATTGATTTATGGGTTAATCAACTATTTTACCAAACTTTTATTAAAAATTATATTATTAAATAATGACAACTTGCTTTAATTAATTAAATAAGAATTTAATCAATTATTCATATGATATTAGATTTATTGTCAAAATTAAATAATACAATTAATAATAGATAGAATTAAATTTAATTAAACAATTAAGTGGCAAATATTAAATCTAATTAATTAAATATGAAAATATTCAATTAATCAAACTTTAGGATAAATGTGATTTATTGCCAAATAATTATAAAATTAAAGATAATTAAGATAATTAGGAATATTACTAGGAATATTCCCTGATGCAGAATTTAAGATAATCAATTATGATTCAATGATGTGCAGATGTCCCTTAGATTAGGACTTCGATGTCGATTTCGTTCGAATTGAAGATGTAGGAGATTAATGAACTTATAGCCCATTTTTGGGGTATTACAGACATTTTATGATGGCACATGTTTTCTATATATATATATATATATATATATATATATATATATATATATATATATATATATATATATATATATATATATATATATATATATATATATATATATATATATATATATATATATATATATATATATATATATATATATATATTATCAATCTACTTGTTATCATGTTATTTGGACTTGTGTTATGATGACTTCTTGTCATATTATTTTTACTTGTTAGAGTAGAACTTGCATTGTACTAGGACTTGTTATCATATATTACTTGGACTTGTTGTTAGAGTAGGACTTGTTTGTATGATTGTATATATCATGAGTTGATATGATGGACATTATGATACATATTATTCTAGGACTTGATATGTTATTTATCTTATTCATGGACTTTTAATACTATTTCATGATTTTTTCAAATAGTGGTTTGAATGTAGATATATGAGCTTATGTAATATAATCATTTTTAATATCATTTTTAATTAAATATCAGTATCCTAAAAAAACCATTGTAAGATATAAAAAATATATCTTAATGGGATATGTTTTTATATGTATGTTTGAGTGTGGAGGGTTAGGTGTTGAGTGTTGATGTAGATGTGGTGTGTGTGGAAAATGTTGTGGACATACAAATTTAATAAAACGTGAATACTTATCTTGAAAAGGAGCAGATTTGGAAATCACTATTTTCTAGTGTCTGTGTTCAGTTTCGGAAAATTATGCAACTGGATCTAACCTGGATATATATAAATAAAGAAAACCTAGAAAACTTATGTCTTTCTAAGAGAGGTCAGCCTTAAACCAAAATAGGGGTAAGATCTTACCCCAAGGCACAATCTTACCCCTAAAAGTCAACCTTGACATGCATTGTTCTAACAGAAATTTTATTCGTGGATCCCAGAAGTTCACCAAAAAGTGTACTCAGATCTGAACTACAATTCATTGTTTTGCACCTGTACCTACAATAAAAATGGTCTTGTTTTTTGGATGAGGGGTTTTCCTTGGTCAAACCCCAGTTTGGAATCAACCTTTAAAATAGAATTGAAATAGAAAATGCTAGCTAGTAGTAGAAGTAGATCTAACAAAGAAGCTATGATATTCAATAGATATGCAATTGTATCTGGAATGTAAATAAGATATTGATATGAAAGCTTAGATTCAACACTAACAAATGTAAGTCAAAACCTTCATGATTGTTTGATTGAAATCCAACTTGAAGGGTGAATGAATAGATCTTAAAGATGAACAAAGGATCTTGAAGGAAGATCACACCACCATGATGGATAGATCTAGGATTTGAATGATGAATCTTGAATACTTGAACCAAATCCCTCCAAAGGCTTGAATGCTTGAATCCTTGATCTTCAATGGAGAACTTGAATTCTTGAATATAGATGATGGCTTGAATGCTTCCTTGAGAACACTTTCTTGAAAATGGATGTGAAAGATGTGTACTTGATTGCACTTAAGAGATGATAACAAATGATGGATTGCTTGATTGTGGATGTGAAAATGAGAGAGGAAAGCTTCCTTTTATACTAGTCTAGGGCACAAAATTCTAGAGAGGCAGACATAGGATAATTAAATTCCCATTTAAACCTTAACCCCTAGAAGTGGACTTAGATTAAATATAATTTAAGAGTTTACTATTTCAAAATCTGAAACAACCAACTTGAAAGTGGGAAAATAAATTTTTTGAAGCCTGACATCTGAAAACTTCTGGAATCTGAAATCTGGACCCAGGGTCAGGGTCGAGATCGACTCTAATCTAGGTCAAGGTCAAGGTCGACCTTGACCCAGAAGGTTGACCTTCACCTTGAGGTCAAGAATCTCATGGTTTTAGGTCAAGGTGCCAGAAACAAGCTCGAAAGAGGTGGAGAAAAGGGTAGAACAAGAGAAAAACCATGATCCAAGCTAGAGATCCCATGAAGGCATCTAACATGACCCCAAAAAACCTACTTAGAGGGATAAACTAGTCCTAAATGGAAGTGCTTCCATTTTTTGATGATACATTTAGCCCCCACTTTAGCAAGAGTATGGATTCAATACAAACTCTTGATAGGAGAAGAAAGATCCAAGTGGATTCACAAAAAAATAAAATAACACTTAGTTAGGAACACAAGCCCCCAAGCTAAGGATTCTAACTCAACATACACGCACGAGGGTGAGAAAACAAAGAGAAAATTGAAAGACAAAAAAAGAGGGGGTTAGTACAAAAATAAACCCAAATCAACTAGCAAAGAAAACCTTGCTAAGAAATGCTTCCTATACTAATATCATATTTGGAAAGCTATCATAAAAATATAAATGATTACATAATAAATACAAGAGAAAAACTATAAATAACATAGCTTCATGATCTAATCCTACTAGCATGAAAGAAAAAAGAGAGAAAAGAGAAACTGATTACCTCACCTAGTAAGATGTCCACCTTACCATGAATCACCAAGGAGGGAGAGCCCAATAGGTAGAAAATCCTGATAGTTCACCCAAAAACTATGCCTTGAAACTATAATGTGTCTTTTGAGGGCTTTTGGAATACCCATAGATCCACATTCTTGCATCACTATGAATATAAAATGTGTGTCTCTTCAACATTTAGAAACTTATGTGTGTTACCTTCTGAGGATTTAGCATATTTTTTAAATTGAAAAATGTGTCTCTTTAGAATTTAGTAACTTATGTGCGTTGCCTTTGGAGGATTTAGCATATTGAAAAATTGAAAAATACGTGTCTCTTTAGGATTTAGCAACTTATGTGTGTTACCTTAAGAGGATTTAGCATATTGAAAATTTGAAAAATGTGTGTCTCTTACGGATTTAGCAACTTATGTGTGTTACCTTTGGAGGATTTAGCATATTGAAAAATGTAAACTATAGCATAAGGGAGACCCTATATATGCCCCCCTCCTTATCATGGTTGTCTAGTAGACATGATAAGGAAGAGAAGGAGGATACCTACTTCATAAAGTGTGTACTAGGAAAAGTACTTTCATAGGGTTAGTATTGCAAATAAATGAATAAATCAACTAAATTACCACAAAGAGTAAGCTATTTAAGAAAATACTTGACAATTAAGCACTCTATGGATCTCTATTTAGGGATGCTAATGCAAAGCTCTCAGCAAGCTTCCATTTGTGACAGTCCTAAAATGAGAATGAATGATAAACAATGCTAAGAGATTAATTCCAAATGAAATTACACTTATTTAACTCTAAATTTTCCTTTCTAGCTATAAATTGCAAGAGGTTTGATGCTATTCTTAGATTTATGGATAGATATTGATTGAATTATGCCTTACTTTTATAGATTTTGGCAAGGGTAGGGGGTGTGATTGATTTGATCATGATTAGGTGAGGGCTAAGTCCATGGTTCCACCTTTGAAGACCATTTAAATATTTTATCCTCAAAGCTTGGGACCAAAGGACAACATGAGTGGACAAGATGTATTCTCCAAGTGAGTGATTGAGATTCGATTTAGGCTTGATCCATGTGAGTTCTATCCTTAAATCCTACTGGTTGATGAATTTTTCTCTCATTTGGTGGTTGAGGGGAAATAAGATTTAATTAATTGAATTTAATTATTATCTTTAGCCATGTGTACCCCTTGAATGAGTTGATTTTCTTTAAATGGACTATGTAATTAATTATATTAATTACACAATTGATTGATTTATCATGATTTATTTGATTTAAATTGAATTTATGACTTTTGATTTTTAATTAAATTGAATTGAGACTTGATTTGAATTTTGATTTGATAAATGCTTGATTTGATTCAATTTCTCTGATGTTTGCCTTAATTGTTCACTTGATTTATCTTGTCTAATTTTAGGTGATTACAAATGCCCCTCTTTCAATTGACATGCAAAGTCATGTGTCGATTCAAAGAATGTCCTGATCGTCCCTCATATGAAGTCTTGATCATCCCTTATATGAAGTCTTGATTCCGTCGATGGTCAATTCTGATGTTTAGTATAAGATGTAGATTCTAATGAAGTTTGATTGGATTTGATGTCTTGATGGTTGATTTGATGAGGAATTATCTGATATGGAACCTGTTTCGATCTGATTTGATGTTTGATGCCCCTTTCGCTTAATAAGAAAAAAAAATTTGATAAAAGATTGTGCTTTGATTTTATGGTCGTGCCCCTAATTTGGTGATTAAGATGCTAGTCTTGATTGTCCGAGTGTATGCCCCCTTGAAAATGAAATGAAATTTGATAGTTGTTTGAAAAATATGATAGGTGAGTTTTGTGTTTTAATTAGTTCAATTTGTAATAAATTTTGATTTCATTTCCGATAAAGAATTTATGTTCATTTGATGACAAATGCCCCTGATTTGGTAGAATTGGTAAAAAATTTAGGTCCCTTTTTAGGTCAAAATGGCCTATATATAGGGGTAAAAAGTCATTTTTACTATTCATTTTCACTCTACCTTTTGACTTTTCTTCTCTGAGCCTTATGAGCTTTTCACCATGGTTATCCTGATTTGTGAGCACTGATTCAAGTGAGGGTATCGATATCTATGGCTACCTGGCTATGGACCTCGGGTATGTACCCCGTTAACTTGCTTTGTCAATTTGATGTATTTAATTTGAAAAAAAAAGAATTTTTGAAGATAAAACCCTATTTTTTTCATTTTTCAAATGAAAATTTTCTTTTAATCATTTATTTTGCGAGTACATGTTTGTTTTAGCACTTCTGCAATTTTATGTTGCATAGCTATTGGGGTCCTTTTCAACTTTAACTTTTTCTCCTGTTAATGCAAAATTATGTGCGCTTTTGATTTTTAAGTAGCATGTATGTGTAGTTCTTTTAATGCGTACAAGATGTTGTAGCACGTATACCTTAAAAAATGCTTTTAATTTTTTAAATAGCGCATACACCATTTAAAATTCCACTTTTTCTTTTTAGTGCTTTTAATTATTAAAATAGCACTTTCACCCTATTTGGTTAAAATGCAAATGACTAAGTCAATTTTTGGAGCTGTCTAGTATCGCCAATCAATTGATTGGCTTAGGTAACAAACCTGATTTGGTAGTGAGTTGTAGGATGTCAGTTTGAGTCAATTTGTTTTGAATTGTTGATTGTCAATCTCAATTTAGATGATGGATGATGATAAATTTTATGTCCTCTCTAAATAGAATCAAGAAAATTGATAGTGGTTTGATATTTTTTAAATGTTTGATTGACTTAGGATGATTCAAAAGATATTGGTTTCAAATGCTGATGTGATTTAAACTTTCTTTTTGCAGCCAAGCTTAATTCACTCACCATTAGGGGTCTGTATCCCTTACCATTCAAGATGATTGATGACTTGAACGGTGCAGATCATCAACTCATTGACAAATGCGGTCTTTCCTTCTTACTTGTTCTACCTTGATTCTGAGTGAATCAAGGACTTATCACAGCTATGGTAGAGAGGTGGCACTCTGACCATAATATGTTTCATTTTCCTATGGGAGAGATGACTATCACTCTCGAGGATGTGTATCGCATCCTCCGCATCCCCACTCATGGAGAGTTGGTGTATTATGATCAGGTATACAATGGCACAACTTGCCGATGGATTTTTCAGGACCTAACTATTGGTGATGATCATATCTAGTGGGCTCAGTTTCCTTCTTTCCCAGTTCTTCCTGCGGTCTTGGATGCTCTGATTGGTAGCTTCCTTGTTCTTGATCGTTGAGGGCATGGTTTTGCAGGTTGATGGGGATGCATCCTTGAGGATCTTATTGCTCAGCCTCATCAATTTGATTGGGTCACTTGCATTCTTGTGTAGTTATATCATGAGCTTCATTTAGCTATGTACCATCATAGGGCTACTCTATTTGTGAGGGTTATTTTTCTTCAGTTATGGACCTAGGAGAACATCCCAGTGACTAGGCCTATCTCTGTGAGGCACCATCATCCAAGGTGGCCGTTTGCATGGATGTATGAGGGTATGGTTGTGCAAGCCCATTTGGGCAAGCTAGATTACTAGCGTTAGATCATTAATGATGTAGACCAGGTCATATGGAGACCATATATTGGAAGTGAGGCATGGCTAGAGGATGCATCTGAGATTCTGTTTATGTGCACAACTAGGTGGATGATAGGGTGTGCTTCCCTTATTATTGAGAGATTATGTTTCCTCTGGGTATTATGATAGTATGGTTGTACATAGGGCATGCCACAGGGATTAGTGATGTATAAATGGGTACAGGTGGAGAGATCACTATGGGAGCCACAAATTGACTATAGGATAGCTCACTAGGAGGTACTACATCTTGATCACCTACCTTGGGATATAAGAGATCATGTCATAGATGCTGACATGACTAATGAATATGTTTATTGGTTCACTTAGAACCCATTTATGAGATTTATAGATCCAGTAGAGTGAGTGCCATGGATAAAGGAGGAGTCAGATGATGATGGTGGGGATGGGGATGGAGGTGAGGGTGGTAGGAGATGGGCTCATCGGGGATGACCAGTTTGTCAAGCAGGTCGAGGAGGTAGAGTTATGATCTTAGTGATTGCTGATGCACCCATTCCTCCTAGGGGTGGTGTTCAGATGAGGGGTGGTTAGCCTAGAGTTTGAGGTGTTGGTGTGGACAAGGTTTTACATCATCTTTCTATGGATCCTATAGCTAGATTGGGCCATCACAGGGTCCAATATCAAAGATAGGTGGATGTTCAGGTAGTTGCTGATGTGGATGCTTAGGCCACACAGATTCTACTAGATCAGGTGCAGGATATTCCAGCCCAAGCTCCTCCTCCATAGGTTATTCCACAGGCTCCTCCCATATAGGCTCCTACTTCTTCTTCTATGCCATCTTCTTGAGTTCTTCTATCTTCTTCTTCTTTCATTCCATATTTGTACATTCTATCATCTTCCATTCTGTCTTCTTCTATTTCATCTTCTTTTACTTCTCCTCCACTGACTCTCCCTACACAGGTTTCAACTCAAACTCCTACACCAGCGTTAGCCTCAGATGTTAGATCATTGCAGTCTGAGATGTTATAGATGAGACAGTAGGTTACTTAGCTGAATTTGATGATACAGACCTTCATGGCTCCTATGACTCCACATGGTTTTCGAGCTAGTTCCAATAGACCTCCTGATAGTGACTATGGTCTTGATAGTGCTGATGTTACCGATGGTTCTGGCAGTTGATTTATGCTGAGCTGATATATATTCTTTATTCATTGATGTATATGATGACCCATTTTTTATATCAAGACATTGGACTCTGTTTGTATTCTTTTGATTAGTTGATGTTTTTTATGTGTTGATACTTGTTGATACTTTGATGGACTTTGATTTTTTTATGCTTATTACTTTGATGATGATACCATGGACTTTGATACTTTGTTGATAGATTCACTTCATGTGACATCATCATGTGTTGGACTTCATTTTTCTAGGTGTTTTTCTATGATATACAGATCTATATGATTCTATCTCTTATATGCTTTGTTTCATGCTTTTCTAGATGTAGTAAATTATATGGATGCACATGTTCTATTTATGCTTAAATGGTTATCTTATGTATGACATAAAATAGGTGAATGTATGTGATATGGATTTAACTAATTTATAATGGTTTATGATATATGATGAAAATGGTACATAAATGTGTTATTGATGATTTATTGACTAATGCGATGTAATGGTACTTATGGATATATGGATTTAAATGATATGGATATATAATGAATATGTAATGGATTTATGGTATGCTGATGTGATGCAATTAGATTCAATTTTAAATGAATTAATATGGATATTTAATGATTAATGATTTATATGGCTCTAAATGTTATATGTTATATGGGTGCATGATGTTGATGAATGTAAATGCAATTATATATAATGTATGATGAATGTAAATGTAATGAATTTATTATGAATGGATTTAGATGAATGATGTAATGTGTAATATTTTTGAATGAACTAAATGACATGCAACTGATGATTAACTAATGTCTATTTAAATGAAATGATTTAATGGATGTAATGAATGTTATCTAATGAATTATAATCATAAATGAGCTTAATGGTTGAATATGAATGATTTCTTAAAAAGAATGCACCCTAAATGAGATGGATCTTTAAAAATGAATGTAAATTAATGCAATGTCACCTAATGAACCTTAAATTAAATGATGTAAACTAAGTAATTTTAGTAAAATTGATGTAAGATAAATGTGATGAACTTAATTGAATCTAGGGAGAAATCCTAAATGAATGCAAGATTACTTGAATCTAACAAATGCAAGTGAACTAATTTAATGCACCCTTGTTTTTTATTTTTTGATTTCCAACAGACTCGATCACATATAGTTTTTGATGTTCATTTGATTTTTTATTTAACTCCACCCCCTTTCTATTTTCCTCTTGCAATTTTGTTTTTATGCTAAGAAAGGAAAATAATTTAAATCCATTTAATCTAAGATGTATGCAACTAACTGTCACTATTCAAAAATTTGGAGCTTATATTCATCATTGATTGCTTTGTGATATCTGAATTTAGTACAATCATCACTAGTTCAATTATGATGATATGAACACCTTTTTCACCTCTTACATTGCTTTCATATCCTTTGGTATGAGGATCACTGATTGAAGTCACTCATGAGAGTACGAATACTGATTTTGTTGAATTCTATGTTGCAAGTGGATTTTAGCATTTTGATATTTAACATCAAAATATCCAAGGTATCCTTTTGCATAAATAAAAAAAGATCTTAGTTTCGTCATATGTACAAGTCCTTGATGATTCTTTGATGATCACGTCCTTACACCAATAATACATACTTTAAAATTTTTATCTTAAAATAGTCATTCAAAAATCAATAAAATATCATGATTTCATCCTTGCTTATCTAGTTTAAAAACTTTCATCAATTCTCTAGGAAGACATGATTTCATCAATCAAGTCAACACTTTAGAAAAAATTTCAATTGTTTCTCAAATCCATATTTCAAGTGTAGTTCCATCTATTTCATATTTTTAATCCTGATAAAGATAAGGTATTCGTGAGATCTTGGATTAAATTTTGTGGTTGGTTCAAATTGGATTAGAGTTACAATTTGATTGAGTGTTTCACTTGTGCTTTGATGAATTAATTTGGTGTCTACTTGAAGTTTGATTTTGATGAATCCTCCCTCCTTTAGATTAGATTTCCCCCAGTTTGATATGATTACATTTGTGGGACTTAGGATAATTTACAGATTGGGTGACCAAAATCTTTAGGTACTTGCAAATGCAACTGTGGGGTTTTATTATGCAATATATACAAATGCTGGTGAATGCAATATTTACAAGGATGACTGCTAGGTATGCGACTGACTTGGACTTTCAATGGTGCCTGTTTACTAGGTTTTCACCGATTGGATGGATTTACTTTCTTTTTCTATTTTTCAAGCTTTTCTCCATTTTTTTCTACCAAGGTGCCTATTTGCTAGGTTTTCACCAAGGCACTTTTTTCTCTTTTTCTGATTTTTTTGTATTTTCTCTCTTCTTCTTTTTTTCATATCATCAAGGCACCTATTTTCTAGGTTTTCACCAAGACAACATCTTTCTGAGGATCATTTATAAATGTTTTTGGCTTTCTTCATGCTCAATTTTCCACTATTTTTTATCTTTTTTGCTTTTCAATATTTTTTGGTATTTTCCAGATCTCTTTTGACTATATACAATAAATAGGATGTTATCCATCTGATACTCTTCTTCTCTATACCCTTTCATCTACTTTATGTCTAGAACCTTTTTAGGTGAATTCTATTGATAGGTTCTTGTAATTCTTATCCATCACAATCAACTAATTTATAGGTGCTTGTCCCAAAAGATGAAGTGATCACAAAAGGTCCTAACCAGTTTGCTTCCCATTTTCCTTTCATTTCTCTTTCTAATTGATTCTTGGGATTTTCTCACCAAACTAAGTCACCTATTTGAAATTTCCTTGACTTGATATGCTTGTTATAAGTCCTTGATATTCAGTTTTGATACACTTTCAAATGATTGAAGGCTTTTTGATGTTTTTCATCTAGCAGTTCTAATTCATATAATCTAGCAAACCTATAATCTTCTTCACTTATCAAACCATGTAGGGATACTCTTAAAGATGGAATTTATACCTCCAAAGTTAAAACTACTTCTACTCCAAAGACTAAGGAGAATGGTGTAGCTCTTTTTGGCATTCTGATACTTGTCTTATAAGCCCATAAGGTTGGGTTTATTTTTATATGCCAATCTCTACCTAAATTATCCATGGTTCTCTTCAATATCTTTAAGATGTTCTTATATGTTGCTTCTTCTTGTCCATTACCTTGGGGGTAATATATTGAAGATGAGTGATGTATCATATGGAGTTTTGTGCATAGCTCTTTCAAATCCTTGTTTTTGAAATGTTTTGCATTATCTGTTATGATGGCATGTGGGACACCATATCTACAAATTATGTGATTTAGAATGAACAGGGATATTTTCTTTCCTATAGCAGTTGACAAGGGTACAACTTTCACCCATTTGGTAAAGGATTATGTTGTTGTAATGATGAATTTATGACCATTTTAAGATGATCGATAAATCATCCCTATTAAATCCAAACCCCATTGATAAAAGGGCCAAGGTGTTACAATAGGATGAAGCTCTTGTGTTGGTACATGGATCAAGTTCCCATGATATTGACACTTACGACAAGTTTAAGAAAAGTGACAAGCATCTTTTCCCATTGAAGGCAAAAAATATCCTATCCTAAGAAGTTTCTTAGCTAGGGTTAAACAATTTGAATGTGACCCACAAATCCCCTCATGAATTTATTGTAAGGCTACTCCTAATTCCTCTATCTCTAGACATCTTAGAAGCATTCCATCTAGACTCTTACGATACAACATGTCAGATATTAAAGTATAATGAGAGGCTTGGCATATAAAGCTTTTCTTTGATTTCTAGTTTGGTCCATAGGTAGGATTTGGTCTTTTAAGTAGGTATAAATTGCTCCATACCAAGTTGATTCATGTCCTATTAGAAAAAAAATGGTATGAGGATGGGTAGGGTCAAATTCGGGTTGCTCAACTTCTTCTACTAGGAATTCATATATGGCGCTTTGATCTGGTATTTAGAGAAGTGATGGAAAAGTAGCCATTGCATCTGTTGCTTTATTCTTATCTCTTGGTACTTGCTCAAATGTGATGAGAGTAAATTATTTCTTGAGATTCTCAATCATATTCTTGTAATTTATCAACTTTTCATCCTTAGTTTGATATTCATCATTGATTTGATTGATAACTAGTTGTGAATCTCCATAAATTTGTAGCTCTGTCACTTTCAATTCTAATGCCAATTTTATGCCAATGATTAGTGCTTCATATTCAGATATATTATTGGTGCATGGGAATAGAAATTTTTATTATTTTAGAATTATAGACCCTTAAGGAGTAATCAAAAGTATGCCTACTCCTGATCCATGTTGTGTATAGGAACCATCAAAATATAATTGCCATGTTTTTGCTTCAACATTTAGAATTTTACAATATGGAAATTCCACTTGAATTAGATGTTCATCTTGTAATGGTGACTTTGCTAATTGATCATCTATGACTTGGCCATTGATAGATTTATGATCCACATATTCTATGTAGAATTCACTTAGCACCATGAACCATTTGGCTAGTCTCCCAATCAATGTTGTTTTACTGAGAAGATATTTCAAGGGATCAATTTTTGCAATGAGTCAAATTTTATGTGATAACATATAGTGGTGTAATTTTTGGGAAGCAAAAAATATGGCCAAACATTCTCTTTCAATGAAGGTATAGTTCAACTCATATTTCACCAATGTTCTACTTATGTAGTATATGGCCTAGTCTTTTTATGATTCATCTTCTTGAGCTAGGAGTGCCCCTAATGAATGTTTGGTCGCTAAAATGTATAGAATTAAGGATTTTCCTCTTATAGGTGGCATCACAGTTGGAGGATTCATTAGATATTTCTTCAACAAGGTGAAGGCTTCTTCACATTTCTCATCCCATTTGAAAACCATTTCCTTATGAAGGAGTTGAGTGAAATTGTGGCATTTTTCCACTAATTGAGAGATGAACCTTTGAATGGATTGGATCCTACCTTTAAGAGATCTCATCTAAATTAAATGTTTCTAGGTGTCCCCATTTCCATGATGGCTTTGACTTTGGTAGGGTCCACCTCTATTCCTTTAGCTGAAATAATGTACCCTAGTATCTTTTCTGATGGAACACCAAATGTACACTTCTTTGGATTTAAGCTTTCTTTGAATTGTTCCAATCTTACAAATATTTTTTGTAAGATGGGTAGATATTCTTTCCTTGAGTGGGATTTATCAAGTATATCATCTACATAGTCCTCCATGAACTTTTGTATCATGTCATGGAATATTGTCATCATAGGCCTTTGATAGGTCACTTTGGTGTTCTTCAGACCAAAAGGCATAACATTCCAATAGAATGTCTTGCATGTGCATGTGAATGCTATCTTGTATTGATCTTAGAGTACTATATTTATTTGATTATAACCACTAAACCCATCCATAAGTGAGAACATTAAATTTCCTACTATTAGATCTACGATGGCGTCTATGCTCGATAATGGAAAGTCATCTTTAGGACATGCAAGATTAAGATCCCTAAAGTCCATGAAAATTTTGATAGATTTATCTACTTTTGAAACTAGCACAATGTTTAAAATCTACTAGGCATAATCAATGGCTCTTGTAAACCCAACTTTCAACATTTTTTCTAACTCCACTTTTACAAGAAAAGCTATGTGTGCATGCATCTTTCTTAGTTTCTTCTTTACTGGTCTTACTCCTTTATATTCAAATGATGCATGATTCAATTCAGATCTAATCCAAGTATATCACCATACAACCATGCAAAATTGATTTTTTTTTCTTTGAAAAACTTGAGGAAGTTATTTCTTTCTTCACTAGATAAAGATGTTGTTAGGTGTATGATTCTTGGCTCTAATTCTGACCCAATATTCACTTTCTCTATTGGTTCAATTAAGATAGGTGATCTTTCTTCATAGTGCTCAGGAAAAGTATCCAACCCTTCTCCCTTTGGTGCCTCTATTAGGTTTTCACCATTGGAAACGTTCTTTATTTCTTTTTCTTTTTGATTTAATGTTGCCACAGTGTGGTTTTCAACATTAAATTCTTTCCATTTTTTATTTTTTTCAAACTCAGAGGTTGAATACTCCCCTTTGTCACTTCTTCCTGATATTCCATGGTAGAAGAAGGCTCAACTACATTTAGGTATTGGGACACCAAGTTATCATTCAAAAATGTAGGGAGAATGGGAGGTTCAATGGAATCTCATTCAATTAATTCTGGATACATAAGGGTCAAAGGATCAATGCTTTGGTTTAGTTCAATGGGGTTTAGGGACATGACATCATTTGAAGGTTCAAACATTGTATCACTTAATTCTATAATATGTGCTTCTTCAAGATGTTCTAGAGAACTCAGGTCAAAATCTTCCTCACTAGAATCCTCTAAGGTTTCTATTGGGTAAAAATCTTGTGGATTAAACCTAGTGTTAGATTCTTCCATAGTAGGTCTCCATGGTGGTACGTAAGGTTCTCCTACCCATTGATTCATCTCAATTTCTTGAATTGGTACATTATCTAAGACCACTTGACTAGATCTTGATGCTTGATTCTGATTTGATTCTGAGATTGGTTCTTTCCCCTTGCTAGGAGTGTAGGTGTGGATGACGGGTAAGTGCACAAAGATGGGGAACCAAAAAGATGCCACTTTTCTTTTTGGCCCCCCATTGCACATAGTGAGCATGCACTAAAGGGTGTGCACCCTATAGGGCACATGCCCTATGGCTTGGGTTGCCTAAGCCTTACGCTTGGGAAATCCAACCCAAACCGCATGCGCCCTATAGGGTGCACGCGCTTTGGAAAACACTATAGGGTGTATGCCCTATAGGGTGCACATGCTTTGGAAAACATTTAGTGTTTTTCCAAAGGGCGTATGCCCTATAGGGAACATGGCCTTTTAAAAAACCATTATAAATTTTGTTGCGCAGGTTTGGAAGCTCATTTTGCTTTCTCAAACCCGTGTTTTCAGCTAAGAGGAGATTCTAAAGCATGCATGCCCTATTATATTTTCTTGTGAATCGATTGTTTTTGTTCATCCATCGATCAAATGGATCCATGACATCAGCAAGTTTGATCCAAAAGAAGAGGTAAGTGTTTTTACAGCTGATCATGCCTCTTATTTGTTTTAAAATTTTAGTTTTGTTGCAATTTTTTTAAAAAAAAATTCTTTTTGTTTAAATTTGTTGTGTAATAAAGATTTTAAAATGTAGTTTTTTAAATTGCCAGGAAGAAATAATCTCTCTCCACCAAACCCTTTGTCTCCTCATGAAGAACCAAATGAAGAATCGAATGAAGAAACAAATGAAGAAAATGAACCTCAATTGCCTCCACCAATCAAGAAACCTCCTCCTGGAACACAAAAAAATTTGATGAACCAAATTGAAAGAGGGCAAAAAGAATTAGAATTTTTAATTAATAGGTTAAAATATTCTAGTGGTACAAATCCCAAAAGGGAAAGACTTACAAAATCATTGGAAGCAATCTTGACCCACGTAAGCATAGTTAGTGGGAAAATTAATTTATGGTGGGATAAAAGAGAAGAACAAAAACAATATTATGCAAATAAATTATCTTATGCGGACATAAAAAAGAAAAAAATCACAAAATATGACATTTTCTAGCTATTTAAAAAACTAGGGGACGCAAATACTCTTAGAACTACAACAAGGAGGTTCCCAATTCATTGGCATGTAAATGAAGACATTAAAAACATTTTTTGGGAGAGATGGTGGAGGGTCTTTGATTCACCTCCTTGTAATAATTATGAGGTTCCTATATATTTCTTGAGGAAACTCTATTGCGAGTTTGTGCTCAAGGAGGTGCCAAATTATTTTGACATTCTAGATTCTCAAGGTAGAGGAGGGGGTTCATCCTTTGATCAAGTAGGGACACATTGTGACCCTAACGTACCTAGGGTTTCTATTGACAAGCCACAACTATATCATATTATTATTCCTTCTGTTGTGAAGGAACATGTAGAGGCAGACACACTAGGAACGATTAGTGCTCTGACACAGACTCTCATTCAGTGTGCCACTCCTTTAGTTGAGGGTGACTATGGTCAATCCTTGAGGGGGCATATTTGTCAGTCATGTGGATACTTGTGCACATTTGGTACTGGCGAGAGAGAGGAAGAGGATTCTAGATTGATGACTAATAGCTTTCTAAATACGACATTTGGCATTAATACACAGGTAAATATTTCCAAGTTCATTAAATTGCTTTGATCATATTTCATTTATAAAAGAACAACTATTTAATTTAGTATCTATTGTTTATGATGAAAATTCAAGGCAAGAGTGTCAGTGGTGGTGGCGGTGGCAGTGGAAGTGGCAATGATCCTAATGTCCCCTTTTACACATTGTCATCAATTCCACAAGTATGTATCGAATAAAATATTTAATTAACATATTTGATTATTATGTAATTATATGAATAATTGTATCCTAACTTATTGTGCATGTGCATTAGATGTGCACTAGTGGACCATCAACATTCACAATAGACAACAAAGGCATCATGCAACTTTCCTTGAGGTATCTTTATTTACATATTAATTGGATTTACTTAATCATATTTAATTAATGAATGAATGAATGACTAAATTACTAGACAAATTATGATCAAAATCCTGAGGCACAATGATTACATTCTTTCACCTGGGTTTGTGAGGTCACCATTGGGTCCACAGGTATACATGTAATAATGCATTATAATTAACATGTCAGTAGTACATTCTTATATGAATGGTTATCTTATAATTTTCCATGTGCATGTGCACTAGTTGAATGTTGGAGCTTCGACTTTGACACTGCACACCAAAGGACACGGTGGAACCTTCACAAAGGTATCATTTACTCATTAGTAGGGTTGTAAAAAAAATATATAATCTTGATAATTGCATAATTTACTTTTTTTGTTTCATTTTCAGCTTTTGACATCAGGGACTCCTCCTTCTGTCCATGATACTTTGGATCATGGAGTAGCCGCAACAGTAGCTAGTTCTGAAGCACTGACTGAGGTATGAAAGAGATCACTTAACTTTAATTGTTATTTTAATAGTTTGTATTGAATTTTATAATGATATCCATGTATGTATTTTAATTATTATTTTGATCATTGTTGTAGGGACTTATGACTCCAGATCGCCAACATGCACCTTTAGTGGTGAACATAGTGACTATTTGCTAGTGGTAAGCCAATATTCAATTTTATGTCATTGTATAATTAAATTTTTATGTATATTAGTTATCTCTATCTAATTTATTTTTTTATCAGGTCGAGCTACAGAACAGTCTAGACAAAAGGATGAGTGAGCATACTTGAAAGACTACAACATCCATTGCATCTCCATCGACATGATGATCGAAGACTATTCAGGATTTGTTTTCTTCCCCTAGTGGGAAAGGACTAGATTCGGGATATGGATTGTATGCCTATATGGCATTAGTGGACATATTTTTGTATATTGTATCAGTGATACATTGTACATCCATTTGGATTTGAGGAAGCCAGTTTTACTGTATTGAGTATATTCAATGTATGACATTATTGGACATATATATTTGACTTCATGCCCTACAAATATATATCTTTTATGTTTTAGGTATTCAATTCATGTGTTTGGTGTATTGATGTATACTAATTTATGTTTTTGTTCATTTCTTTGCTTTGTAAATTTCTCATGCCTTATAGTTATGCTTGTATGTTTATCGATGTATGTTTAACTTGTTGACTGTGCTACAAATGCCGGTTACTCTCCTCAATAACAGTCAATTCCTTAACTGTAATAATAACAAAAGTAATGAAATGAATGCATAAATGTATAAATATAATATAAGGATTCTTGGGGTACCCTAATGCTGGCAAGAGTTCTTTTATTAATAAGATTACTATGGTAGATGTGGATGTACAACCTTATGCTTTAACAAACTAACTTCTAGTTGTCCCCTAACTGACTGATTGTTAATGAAAAACACTAGAATACATATTTGCACTCATCCTACTGCTCAGCCTAGAGTTGTCGATGTCGTTTGAATGATTGTGTGTGCCAAAAAAGTTTGTCAGTAGCATTTATCTTACTATTCAAAGTTGTTGGAACAAACAATTCGATGCTACGACCAACAATTGGAAAGATACGCAATATTGGTCATTTGAACTAAGGAACACTTTGAGTTCTGACATCGACCGAGAATGTGTTTCCAAAGATAAATGAACTTGTATCTCTAAAAATTGAGATAGGCTTTTGTAGGCCTCAGTAACATGGTCCTATAGCACCTAATAGATCCATGCTACCTTGCACGAGCTCTAAGACATGACCCCACAAAGATCACTAATTTCATGCTTAAGAGACCTTGAGGGACACTTTGGCCCAGAGTCATCGGCGGGGTTTGAACTACTGTGCATGCCAAATGAGGTTTCCCCTAGCATTTACTCATTCATTCAGAGCTATTGGAATAGACGGTCCAATGCTATGACCAAGGTTTAGAAAGATATGCAATGTTGGTCATTTGAACTCAGGAACACTATGAGTTCTGACATAACCTGAGAATGTGTTTCCAAATATTAAAAAACTTGAATCACTGAAAACTAAGATAGGCTTTTGTAGGCCCTAACAACATGGTCTCATAACACCTGATGAATCAATTCTACCTCACACGAGCTCTGAGATATGACCTCACAAAGATTGTTGATTTCATGCTTAAGGAACCTTGGGGGACACTTCAGCACGGAGTCGTCATTGGGGTTCGAATGACTATGGGTGGTGAATGAGGTTTCCACTAGCATTTACCAGACCATTTAGAGCTATTGGAATAGATGGTTTGATGCTATGACCGATAGTTGGAAAGATATGCAATGTTGGCCATTTTAGTTGAGGAACACTTTGAGTTCTGACACTGACCGAGAATGTGTTACCAAATTTAAATGAAGTTGAATCTCCAAAAACCAAGATAGGATTTTATAGGCCCTGGCAACATGGTCCCATAGTAACTGATGGATCGATTTTACCTTGCATGAGCTATGAGATATGACCCCGCAAAGATCATTGATTCCACGCTTAAGGGACCTTGAGGGACACTTCAACATTGAGTCATTAGTGGGGATCGAATGACTATGCATTGTGAATGAGGTTTCCACTAGTGTTTACCTAACCATCCAGAGCTATTGGAATAGACAGTTCAATGCTACAACCGACAGTTGGAAAGATATGCAACGTTGGTCATTTCAGCTGAGGAACACTTTGAGTTTTGACACCGATCGAGAATGTGTTGCCAAATTTAAATAAGACTGAATCTCCAAAAGCTGAGATAGGCTTTTGTAGGCCTTGACAACATGGTCCTATAGCACCTAATGGATCAATTCTACTTTGCATGAGCTTTGAGATGTGACCCCTCAAAGATCATTGATTTCATGCTTAAGGGACCTTGAGGGGCACTTCAGCATGGAGTCGTCGATGGGGTTCAAATGACTATGGGTGGCAATGAGGTTGCCACTAGCATTTACTCAACCATTTAGAGCTATTGGAATAGATGGTTCGATGCTATGACTGATGGTTGGAAAGATATGCAACATTGGTCATTTTAGCTGAGGAACACTTTGAGTTCTAACACTGACCGAGAATGTGTTGCCAAATTTAAACGAAGTTGAATCTACAAAAACTAAGATAGGCTTTTTTATGCCCCAACAAAATGGTCTTGTAGCAACTAATAGATTGATTCTACCTCACATGAGCTCTGAGGTATGAACCTACAAAGATCACTAATTCCATGCTTAAGGGACCTTGAGGGACACTTTAGTACAGAGTCGTCAGTGGGGATCGAATGACTATGCATGGTGAATGAGGTTTACAATAGCATTTACCTAGCCATCTAGATCTATTGGAACAAATGGTTTGATGCTATGGCTGATGGTTGGAAAGATACGCAACATTGGTCATTTCAGTTGAGGAACACTTTGAGTTCTGACACCAACCGAGAATGTGTTGCCAAATTTAAATGAATCTGAATCTCTAAAAACTGAGATAGGATTTTTTAGGCCTCAACAACACAGTCCTATAAAACCTAACAGATTGATTCTACCTCAAATGAGTTCTAAGATATGACCCCGCAAAGATCATTGATTTCATGCTTAAGGGACCTTGAGGGACACTTTAGCACGGAGTCATCAGCGGGGTTCAAATGACTCTGGGTGGTGAATGAGGTTGCCAATAGCATTTACCAAACCATTTAGAGCTATTGGAATAGATGATTCAATGCTACAACTAACAGTTGGAAAGATATGCAACATTGGTCATTTCAGCTAAGGAACACTTTGAGTTCTGACACCGACTGAGAATGTGTTGCCAAATTTTAAAAAAGTTGAATCTCCAAAAATTGAGATAGGCTTTTGTAGGCCCTAACAACACGATCCCATAGTAACTAATAGATCAATTCTACCTCACATGAGCTTTGAGATATGACCCTGGAAAGATTGTTGATTCCATGTTTAAGGGACCTTGAGGGACACTTCAACATGGAGTCATCAGCGGGGATCGAACGACTGTGCATGGTGAATGAGGTTGCCACTAGCATTTACTTGACCATCTAGAGCTATTAGAATAGTCAATTTGATGCTACGACTAACGGTTGGAAAGATATGCAATGTTGGTCATTTCAGCTGAGGAACACTTTAAGTTTTGACACCGACCAAGAATGTGTTGCTAAATTTAAACAAAGTTGAATCTCCAAAAATTGAGATAGGATTTTGTAGGCCCCAACACCATGGTCCCATAGCAATTGATAGATTGATTCTACCTCACACAAGCTCTAAGATATGACCCCAAAAATATCATCGATTCCATGCTTAAGGGACCTTGAGGGACACTTCAGCATGGAGTCATCAGCGGAGATCGAATGACTATGTGTGGTGAACAAGGTTTCCACTAGCATTACCTAGCCATCCAAAGCTATTGGAATAGATGGTTTGATGCTACGACTGATGGTTGGAAAGATACGCAACATTTTTCATTTCTATTGAGGAACACTTTGAGTTCTAACACCAATTGAGAATGTGTTGCCAAGTTTAAATGAAGTTGAATCTCTAAAAATCAAGACCAACTTTTGCAGGCCCTAACAACACCATCTCATAGCACCTGATGAATCGATTCTACCTCACACAAGCTCTGAGATATGACCCCACAGAGATCAATAATTTCATGCTTAAGGGACCTTGAGGGACACTTCAGCATAGAGTCATCGGTGGGGTTTGAATGACTATGGGTGGTAAACAAGGTTGCCACTAGTGTTTACTTGACCATTTGGAGCTATTAAAATAGATGGTTCGATGCTATGACCAATGGTTGGAAAGATACACAATGTTGGCCATTTTAGCTGAGGAACACTTTGAGTTATGACACCAACTGAGAATGTGTTGCTGAATTTAAATGAAGATGAATCTCCCAAAATTGAGACAAGCTTTTGTAGGCCCCAAAACATAGTCCCATAGCAACTAATGGATCGATTCTACCTTCAATGAACTCTTAGATATGACCCCACAAAGATTGTTGATTCCATGTTTAAGGGACCTTGAGGGACACTTCAGCACAGAGTCATCAATGGGGATTGAATGACTATCTATGGAAAATGAGGTTGCCACTAGCATTTACCCGATCATCCAAAGTTGTTCGAATAGATGGTTTGATGCTATGACTGATGGTTGGAAAGATATGCAACATTGGTTGTTTCAACTGAGGAACACTTTGAGTTCTGACACCGACCAAGAATGTATTTCCAAATTTAAACAAAGTTGAATGTATGAAAATTGAGACATGCCTTTTTAGGCCCCAACAACATGGTTCCATAGCACCTGACAGATTGATTCTACATCACATGAGCTCTGAGATATGAAACCACAAAGATCACTAATTCCATGCTTAAGAGACCTTGAGGGACACTTCAGCATAGAGTCATCGGTGGGGATCAAATGACTATGCATGGTGAATGAGGTTGCCACTAGTGTTTACTTGACCATCCAGAGTTGTTGGGATAGATGGTTTGATGCTATGACTAATGGTTGGAAAGATATGCAATGTTGGCCATTTCAGTTGAGGAACACTTTAAGTTCTGACATAGACCGAGAATGTGTTGCCAAATTTAAATGAAGTTGAATCTCCAAAAACCAAGATAGGCTTTTGTAGACCCCAGCAACATGATCCTGTAGCAACTAATGGATCCATTCTACCTTGCATGAGTTCTAAGATATGACCCCGCAAAGATCAGCAATTCCATGCTTAAGGGACCTTGAGAGACACTTCAGCACAGAGTCATCGGCGGGGATCGAACAACTGTGCATGATGAATGAGGTTTCCACTAGTGTTTAACTAGCCATCTAGAGCTGTTGGAATAGATGGTTTGATGCTACAATCGACGGTTGGAAAGATATGCAATGTTGGCTATTTCAGCTAAGGAACACTTTGAGTTTTGACACCTACCAAGAATGTGTTGCCAAATTTAAATGAAGTTGAATCTCCAAAAATTGAGACAAGCTTTTGTAGGCCCTGACAACATGGTCCCATAGCAACTAATAAATCAATTCCACCTCACATGAGCTAGGAAATATGACCTTGCAAAGATTGTTGATTACATGCTTAAGGGACCTTGAGGGACACTTCAGCATGGAGTCATCGGTGGGGATCAAATGGCTATGTATGGTGAACGAGGTTTCTACTAGCATTAACTCAGCCATCCAGAACTGTTGGAACAAATGGTTTGATGCTATGAATGATGGTTTGGAAGATATGCAATGTTGGGCATTTCAGCTAAGGAACACTTTGAGTTCTGACACCGATCGAGAATGTGTTTCTAAATTTAAACAAAGTTGAATCTCCAAAAACTAAGATAGACTTTTGTAGGCCCCATCAACATGGTCTCGTAGAAATTGATAGATCAATGCTACCTCACATGAGCTCTAAGATATGACCCTGCAAAGATCACTAATTTCATAGTTAAGGGACCTTGAGGGACACTTTAGCATGGAGTCATCAGCGGTGATCAAACAACTATGCGTGGCATGTACTTACATGAGGACATTATACATTATATAATTCATGCACAAAAGTAGCTGGCAAGCCACTCAAAAAGTAGTAACTAATAGCAAGTGGGATAATGAAGATGCTTTAATAAACTACTATCTTCTTTACTCAAGAAAAATATGGTTCATCTGCTCGACTGGGGCATGTTTGGGAACAGACAGTCTCCATTTAAACTCAAGTCTCTGGAAGTAGTGGACCTAGAATGAAGCATGACCAAATTATTTGCATGCTAATGAACCAATTTGGGAAATTAATGGGTCTATTTGTGGACCTCGAAGGAGTTGATCACCTAGACAAGATCCTTGAGATGAAGCAGAAATTTCTCTATGAAAGAGATCAATACCTTGAGAAGCTCTCCACTTGTCAGCTAAATTAAAACCTTGGACCATAGATGGATTCCCTTTGTTGTAAAATGAGGAGTGAGACTACCTTGCCAAAGGTGGCAATGAACTTACATTTCAAGGATAATGCCCAAGTCCCATAAATGCAAGGCCATTCATGAATAGTCATTTCTAATAGAAATATTTGTGGCGCTAGAATGAAGTGCATGACCAAATTCTTTGCCTGCTAATGAACCAATTTGGGAAATTAATGGGTCTATTTTTGGACCTCAAAGGAGTTGGTCATCTAAACAAGAACCTTGAGATGAAGTAGGAACTTCTGTATGAAAGAGATTAGTACCTTGAGAAGCTCTCCACTTGTCAGCTGAATTAAAATCTTGGACCATAGATGGCTACCCTTTGTTGTAAAATGAGGAGTGAGACTACCTTGCCAAAGGTGGCAATGAACTTACATTTCAAGGATAATGCCCAAGTCCTGTAAATACAAGGCCATTGATGAATAGTCATTTCTAATAGAAATATTTGTGGTGCTAGAATGAAGTGCATGACTAAATTCTTTGCCTACTAATGAACCTGTAGACACCGAAAAAATCCTTCAGAAAATAAATTATTTTTGTTTTCTGAAAATCCTTGATGACATCATCATTTATTAATTAAATTATTTATTTAATTAATTAATTTATTTTTATGGCATTAAATCCCTCTCTCTTAATTAAAAATCTTTAATTAAGGAATCTAGCCTAAAAATGTCATTTGGACATTATCCCTAATTTATTAATTATTTAATTAATAAATTGACCAAAAACCTTCAAAAATAAATTAATTTATTTTTAATTTATTTTTTATCCCAAACTTGGCCAATTTTCTTAAGACCACTAACCTCTTCCAAAATCTTCTAATCCCTTCTTAATTTCGATTAAAAGGCTAATCCCATCTTTTCTAACCCTAATCCCAAGGTTAAATATTTAATTAAGGTTAAATATTTTAATTTCTATATTTATTGAAAATATTTTAATAAATATTCCTAAAACTTAGGCTTTTGGAATAAATAACCTTTTATTCCATAAAACCTAAGGAGAAATCTAGACTCTTCTAGAATCTTCTCAAATCCACCCTCTTCACCCATCCTAATCCTTTTCTTTGTCCTAATCTAATCCTAATCCTACCCTTAAACCTTTGTGCAATCCTAACCAAGCTTAAGACTTTCCTAAACCAAGGCAAAGTCTTTCCTTCCAAATATCTCAACCACAAAGCATTTATTGCTTCCCCAAAGTCTTCAAAGCCTCTTAAAGCCCATTTATTGCTCTTACAAGCATTTATTTGGAGAGTTATGAGCTTGGAGCCCCCTTTGTTGACTCCTCTTTGCCCTTCCCTTCATCCACTCACCTTGTGACATGTGTCACCTCCTGATTGGCTGAGAACTAGCACAATCCATGTGCTTCCCTTTGAGTGAATCTTGGCCTCTCTTAAGGATTTCAATCTTGGCCATTCATTCCTCCTACCCCAAGTCTTAGAAATCCTATAAATACCCTCACTTCCTAAGGAAAATCATCCTTCAACTTTCAAACTCAATAGCAAAGTTATAATGCCATTTTCATTCTAGCATAAGCATAAGTTCATCTTTTTTAGATCATTTTCAAGCTTAAATAACATCTAAATTAGCTTAAATGGATTAACATAGATTCATTTCTTGTTTTAATCTTAGTTCTATCATCTAGCTTTGCATATTTGTGTGTTCTTGAGGCCTTTGAGGCAAAATAGGTTCCTCATACCTATTTTGTGTCATTTTGGGTCTTCTTGATCCTCAAATCATCTTATTTTGCATGCTCCAAGTGCTTGAGTTTGCACACCCACATCCCTCTATATCTAAGCATATCAAACGGTGCATGGGCGCATCCGTTTTAAGCTTAAACTGAGGTGGCTTTGATTTTAGTTTGTTTACCTTTTGAATTTGATTTGATTATATGCTATGACATTTGTTTGTCTTTGGCCTTCAAAACAGGTTTAGGTGCACTCACAAATCCTAGTCTACATTCTGGCACGCCCGGTGGGACACGAACCACAATCATTTTGATGAAATTACACTTTATATGCTTTTTTTTTGCAGGAAATAAAGAAATGTCGCCTTCATGAAAAGAAATGACGCCTACAGCAATTAAATGTCGCCTTCATGAAAAGAAATGTCGCCTTCAACAAAAGAAATGTCGCCTACAAACAATTCAGTCATGCCTTCATGGAATTAAATGACGCCTTTGAGGAAAGAAATGACGCCTGTGAACTCTATTTTCACGCCTGCATAATTGAGATTTTCTTGTTGTCGGCAATTTCTGTTACGTCCCAGAATTCTTCTTCTGTCGCCTGCATGTAAAGAAATCACGCCTGTAACAAAAGAAATCACGCCTCTGTAATTTTTATCTGTCGCCTTTTTGGGTACAGAATGTCGCCTGTAGGAATTAAATGTCGCCTCTGCACTTTCCAGCGTCGCCTATAAGCTGGACAGTGTCGCCTTTTGTCTTTTGCTTGGGACTGGTTTTTCATTTCTTTTATTACAGCAAAGGTCAAATTCAATCTTGAATGACATTAAGGAAATAAACTTAGGTCCTAAGTGTCATTGTCAATTTGAAAATCAAACTCAATCTTGAATGCACTAAAGGGAACAAACAACTCTATTCCCTCATCTGTTTTAGTTTCCAAAGCAAGCAAACAAATTCAATCTTGAGTGATCTAAGGGACAAAACAAAGCTTTTTCAAAGTTCTTAAGACAACTCGCTAATCAAATCTTGAATGCCCAAGTCAAAAAACTTGCAAACGCTCGATTTACTTTTTGGGGAAAAGAACAAATCAAAATCTAATCACGAGTGTCTTCATTTTCAAAGTTCAAACATCACTTAATCAAAATTGGGAAAATGAACAAAATCTGCTTGATGTGCATGTAGGAGTTTTTCAATTCTTGCATAATCCTTGTTAGAGTAAGCAACGTGGAACATTTGAACTTGGACAAGTTCACTTGTTCTACTTTTAGCGAGGCCTGTCCAAGGAGAAGCGCTTCCTCCTCAGAGAACGACCTCAAACCGGTATCCCCCCCGGCCGGTATACAAATAAGTGAATACCAAAAGAATCACTTACATCTCCTAATCGCCGGGCGTTCGTGCCAAACACGTGACTGGGGATGGTAAACATTCCTCTCCTCCAGCATAATTGGCAAGGCTCTTAAGTGAGTCACGGATGATCAGCATAACCGGGTATGGAGACACCACGGAATCATTAGCAACCTGATAAAATAGAGGCTACCCTATCTACATCTGAAAGTATCAAAATCCTTGTGCAAGGACCGATTCCAAGGGGTTTACCGGGTCGCCTCAAGATTACTCACCATTTGTATTCCCTTCTGGGGGATACCAAGCTGTGGGTAAGCGATTTTGATACTCACCTTCCTTAGGTAGATCTGTTTGAAGTGCTTGACAGTCAAAGACTCCGTGAAAACACTTGTTGAAACATACACTTTCAAAGCTTTGTCAGAGTCAGTTGCCTTTGTTTGTATCCTGCAGGGTTGCTTTGTCCCTTGCAGAGATTGCTTTGACTTTAACCTTTTCCATTGGAAACCTTTGCCTCAAAATCAGAAACCTCTTTTCAAGTGATGCCCAGCAAGAACAAACATCCTAAAGCAAAGTTGCCCAAATCCCAAGCCTATCAAGAGCAAAAACTTATCAAGAAGAACACCAAGAGCTATCAAGCCATTATCCAAGCAAACCAAGCAGAAGAGAAGTCCCAAACCAGACTTGAGAATATTGCCCATAACGCCCGCATCAAACAGTTCACCTTCCATTTTCGAGTTAACCATCACTTTGTCAACCTTGAGCCAGAAGATTAGCCAAATCCTTGTTCATGTCTTGTTCCATCTTCAGATCTTGAAATCTTGTCTCAACAGCCTTGCATCTTAGTTTCATCCTAGTTTCACCCTTTGCATCAGCATCAAAACTCTAGTTGCATCTTAAGAACATCATAAAGTTGCATTTGCATTCATCTTCCTACCAGCATTTTAGAATCAGTCCTTGTCATTTGCACTTGCATCATCCTTCTAGAGCATTGTCCCTTCACCCTTCCATACCTTTTCCACCAGCATCCCCCCATCAGCTTTCCATATCTTTCCAGCAGATCCATCATCCTTGTTCCAAATCCAGAGTTCCACCAACGCTTAGTGTTCTACCTTTTGAGTTGTTCCTATCCTATATCCAAGATCAGATACCATCATCCTCTTTTTTGGCACAACGTGTTGTCATAAAGAAATCAAACCTTGTCCTTGCATAGCCATCATCTCGAGCAAGAGATTGGAGTGTATTGATAAGAAACTTGTTGACCGAAGATCATCAGTCTATCTTAGGTTGACCCCATCATATCTCTGATCCTCCATTTGGGAAAAATAGCAGCTCATTTGTTGACCACTCAGTAATCTTTCACCAGCTTTCCACCAGCAACCTATCTTTCCTCCACCATCTTGATCCATATCAGTTCCATCCAGCTTCCATCATCGCCATCTTGATCCATCCTTGCATTGCATCCTAGAAAGTCATCATCTTTAGAAGTTCATCAGCTTTGCATCCATCAACATCTTTTAACCAAACATCTTGCATCCATTTAGCACTTGCATCTCCATGCCTATTGAGACCAGATCTCAGAAAAGAAGAAGCATGAATCCTTATCCACCAACAACCTCATCTGATCCCAACCTTTTCACCAACGCCATGATGACCTACAATCCCCAAATCCGAGCCAGTAACCCATGTGAAGATCCAAATATCCCTTCATCCCCGTTGGCAATCCAAGCATTTGAAAATCCTCCAGAAAGCCCACCAGCGACCAATGCCCTTATACCGCAACATCAACAAAGCACGTTTGTTCACTACCTACCAGAAAGTACCTCCATCCCACCATCTCTCTATCCACGCATCCCCATCAAAACTATCCAAGTTCCAACCCAAGCGTATTCTCCATTTGTCCAATCATTCCCCGATCCTATCATGCAAACATCCCAAGAGCTTTCCACCATTCCCCTTTTCTTGCAAGGAAGCCTCACCAGTCCCACGACACAAGCTGCAGCACCATCCGCTCCATCTCATACCCCTTTTGCTTCATCATCTGCTATGGCTGCCCAAGCCCAAATCCAACACTTAACCCAAAGTCAGCTTCCACCTCTCACACAAGATTTTACACCACCACCATCCGCAAGTCAAGCAATGCCTTTCACCATCAAAGGAGCACCGCCACCCTTCACCCCCCAAGCACCCATACCTTCTTCTTTGGGGTTAGCGCAATCGCTCCCCATTCCAACCTCATCTTTCTCTTGGGTGTTTCCTTCATTTTCCTCTTCACAAGCATCCGCTCAACCACAACCTCAACAAGCTCCTTTATCTCAACCATCATTCATGTCCCAAGCTCCCGTTGCTCCTACCAATCCATCATCTGCTGCAGTGCACCCTAACACAAGCTCTCAATGGGGCCTTACGCAAGAAGAAATGAAGGCATGGGGGATCCCATCTCAATCCCCTACATCTATGGTTGCAAGTCAACAAACCGCCTTCACCTAAGCAGCACAGCAGCAACTACCCCAAACACCGCCAGCTTCAACCTATTCATCCCAAATCCCAAATACCTTCCAGAAAGCTCCACCACCTCAACAGCCAACTTTCCCCAGCTATCTTACCCCATCGCCCTTTGCTTCTAGCTTCCCCACATCTGTTCCACCTCTAAGTAACGCAGGCATGCACCCAACTTATATCAGCCAAACGCAAAGCCAACCTCAGCAACTACCACCATCATACCCACAAGCAGCATCGTTCCAACAGCCTCCCCCACAGTAGCCACATGTCCCCTTTCAGCAAACAACCATCATTCCTCAACAACAGCAAGTCCCTTGCTATCAGCCCCAGCAACAAATCCCTATCATCCCCCAGCAACAACAAGTTCCCACCTATCAGTTACAACAACAAGTTCCAAATGACCACTATCAGCAAGTAGTCCCACAACAACCGCCAGTTCAACAACAGCAAGTAGCCCAACAACATCAAGCGGTCCCATATCAATATCCCCCTATGCCACACCAGCAATATCCCCAACAACCATTGCCCCAAAATTAGTTCCAACCCATTTATCCACAGCAAGCGCCATATCCAGTTCCACAGCTTCCATCACAAGCAGAAGTTCTGGTTCCCTCGCCACTCAATGCTGAGTGGGAAGCCATGAAAAATGCTCTAAAGGAGCTCCAAAGTGGAACAGAGAATAAAACATACAAGTTCGAAGAGGTGTGCTCATATCCCTTCGATCGGTCCATAGCAACTATCCCTTTTCCCAAGCATTTTGAGATGCCCAAGTTCGACAAGTATCGGGGGAAAGGAGATCCAGTAAACCATATCAAAGAGTTCTACATGGCGTGCCAAGAAGTGGCTTACAGTGATAACTATCTCCTGCGCCTATTTTCCAAAAGCTTGGGAGGAACTGCTGTTGAGTGGTTTTACAAAATACCACATGGGACAATAAACACCTTTGCTGAACTTTCTGAGAAGTTCATCACACACTATGCCCATAATGTGGAGAATGAGTTGTCCTTGCTAGACCTATGCAACTCAAAGCAGAAAGACGGAGAAAGCCTTGCAGAATACTTGCAAAGATGGCAGAATCTTACAACCAGGTTATCATATCAGCCGCCAGAGAAGCATCTAACAAAGATCTTCATTGATAACCTGCATCCAAAGCTATCCCATCAGATGCGAATGAACTGTCTCCAGACATACCAAGACATCAAAAGCAAAGGCATAGGCATCGAGAAAGCTCTCCTAGACGAAGGCACTATTCGTCACTTCAAGGATGATTCCAAGAACAAACCCAACAATGATAAATCCTGTTACTGGAATCGTAACAAGAATGTTGTTACAGATGGAGCCACTGACACTAAGAATGTACAATTCGTTGTGGCTAGCCCTACACCAGCTCAAACATACCAACCGCCACAAGCACCCATCTATCAGCAACCACCAGCTCCCGCATATCAAGCACCTATTTATCAGCAGCCTCCTCAAGCTCATCAACCGCCTGTGCAACAGTATTAGCAGCAATACCAACAGCAGTAGCCAGCACGTCAAGGCAATCCTGTTAACGCAGTTAACGTTGCCCCAAGGCAGAACAAACCTAATAATCAAAACAATCCAAAGAGGACTTTCACACCTTTGGGTGAGCCTCTGGATCAGATCTTTTATCGGCTAGCCAAGGCAAATATGATCACATATCCGCCCATCCCACAGAAGGATGACAACGCACCAAAGTCTGATTGGTATAAAGAACATGAATACTGTGATTACCATCGTGTGAAGGGGCACACAACATTGAAGTGCATGCGGCTTAAGCACTACATCCAGGATCTCATCGATCGCAAGGAAATCCAGGTCGATGCACCAACTCAAGCTTCACCCAATGCCGGTTTGCAAATATATCAAAATGTGTTCCCTCAACATGATACCGGGAAGAATCAAGCCAACGCCAATCATCCCCAAAATCATGGCAAAAGCAAGCAGGAAGATCACACAGCGGCTTACATCAACTATGACAAGTATGTCGGATGCATAACTCAAGTTGAGCCCATCCAAGATGAGCCCACCATCAATACCATCCACGTCAGAGGGCCGAATCGACAATGTGCTACAACTACCCGCAGTGGTAGGATAACTATTGCCGGTGCTCCTCTGAGATCAGCTGCTCCTCCAAGGCCAACATCTACTGCATCCACAGCACAGTCTAACACCAGGCCAGCATCAAATGTACGTGCAACACAGCATAATGCACCAAGAGCACAATACAATATCATAGAGCATCTTGGGAACATGCCAGCCCAAATATCTATCTTGGATTTGCTCCGCACATCACCCATCCATCAGGAGATCCTAGACAAAGCTCTAAAAGAAGGCCATGTCCCCACGGACATTAACACAACTCAGTTTGAAACTCTTGTGGGACACCTATCAGCAGCATGTGCCTTGTCCTTCAAAGAATCTGATATACCAGATGTCGCTCCTGACCATACTCTCCCTCTCCGCATTGCTGTCATGGTCAGAGATTTCGCCATCAAACGAGTTCTAGTTGATAATGGCTCAGCCCTCAACTTGTGCACATTAAAATTCATCAAGAAGATCGGGTTCACGGAGGCCGACATACAACATGAGCAAATTACTATCAAAGCATATGATAACTTGGAGCGTACCTCTGAAGGTACTATGACTTTGCCTATCCAGCTAGGCCCAGCAACGCAAGATACTCTCTGCCACGTTGTTGATCTTGACCTACCATTCAATATCCTCCTCGGTCGTCCATGGATCCATTCCATTAAGGCCGTACCATCTACTTACCATCAGTGCATCAAGTTTCCACATCAAGGCACTGAGGTTACCATCCACGCTGACCCTAACCCCTTCGCATACTGCCTTGCGATGGAAACATCTTTCCCTCATTCTACTCATTGTCCTGGAACCGATATTGGTACTTCTATTGCTAGCTCATCCCGATCCCATCGCGATCCAGAGACCATCCTCTCTTCCACCTTATCATCCATCAAGATCAACAACCAGGGTTGTGGCGAATACAGCCTCAGTGATGCATTTGCTGTAGGAGCTCTTCCACGTGATCCACATACTCAAGGGCGCCCAAGTTGTCAAAACAAGCATGTTAAGGAACATCATAAGCTCAAGCAGATAGGAAATATGACTTTTGAGTCTCATGGCAACATCAACAGCAAAGAAATGGATCCAGATATTAACAAATGGTTATACAAAGATCCCCCATCACGTGACACACAACTTCTTGAGTACTTCAAAGAGAAATATCCAATCCCCTACAAGAATGTCACAGAACACTATAACTATCAAGGTGGTGGTCTAGGACCACAAGAGGACAGAAATTTGTTTCCTATCATACCATCCCAAAATCCAGAACAGCAAGGACTTGGCTTTAATACCCCTCGCCTGCTTGAAAAAAATCCCAATACCACAACTGCGGGCACTAACATGACCAACGTGAACTTTTCGAATAGCCAAGATGACCTCGTGGAAATCGAAGACATCCCCGAAGAGAAAGACATCCGATCCTACGATGATATCTTTGCCGACGACACCCTCCTGGGGACTTCTGTTCTCCAACAACTCTCCATTAACCTCATAGATCTTCCCCTCACAAACCCTGACCTCATAGATTGGGACCAACCAAGCATCGCACACATCGATGAGTTCCAAAGCGCACAAGCACTCCTAGAATTCATGGGGGCATCAGGTCCAGCAGTCAACCAGGATCCAACATCAACCTCTGTCTATCAGCTTCACCCAGAAGGATATTTTGGGGAAGAGGCAAGCTTTAGTCGCAAAAATGAAATAGCAAAAGAACATCATGAGTCTTTATGTGAAAACCCCCTTGGGGCACATTCTGATTCCAAAATAGTAAAAATAAAGGGCGTATCTTCTAGTGAAAACCTGGCAATTCAGGCGCTAGAAGATGAAGCCTTGCCTCTTCCCCCTATCCAAGATTATAGACCAGAGCAGTCGCCGATCAACATAGAGGAGACCAAGCCAATCAACTTGGGAACAGAAGAATGTCCAAGGATCACCTACATTGTAGTCAACTTAACAGAAGGAGAAGAAATCGCTCTTAGTGCCTTGCTCAAAGAATCCATCATCAACTTTGCATGGTCATACGCCCACATGCCTGGGCTTGATCCAAACCTTGTTGTTCATCACCTATCAGTAGATCCAAACATCAAGCCAGTGAAGCAGAAGCTAAGGAAAATGCATCCAAAGGTAGCATTGCTCGTCAAAGTAGAGCTTGAGAAGCTCCTCCAAGCTAAGATCATCAGAGCAATAGATTATTCAGAGTGGATCTCTAACATGATGCCAGTCACAAAGCCTTCTGGCGACATCAGAATATGCACAGATTTCAGGGACTTAAACAAGGCATGTCCTAAGGATGACTTCCCATTGCCAAACATAGACATGCTTGTAGACCTCACAGCGGGTCATGAAATGCTATCACTCATGGATGGCTTTTCAGGCTACAACCAAATTCATATAGCAGAAGCAGATCAACATAAAACAACATTCACAACCCCATGGGGTACCTTCTGCTACAACATGATGCCATTTGGGCTAAAGAATGCAGGGGCCACATATCAGCGAGCAATGACAGCGATATTCCATGACATGATCCACAAGATCCTTGAAGACTATGTGGATGATATCCTTGCAAAATCCAAAACAAGGGATGAACACCTCAACATCCTAGAACGTGTGTTTGATCGTCTGAATCATTATGGCTTAAAGCTTAATCCTAAGAAATGTGTCTTTGGTGTTACATCTGGTAAGCTTCTAGGCTTCATCGTCTCTAGACGAGGCATAGAGATCGATCCTAAAAAGGTAAAAGCAATAACGGAGATGCCTCCACCAAGAAATCTCAAACAGCTCAGAAGCCTACAGGGCAAGCTTCAATCAGTACGGCGGTTCATCTCGCAACTAGCAGATAAGTGTCAACCCTTCTCACATCTCTTATGCAAAGACACCAACTTCAAGTGGGATCCCATATGTCAAAGAAGCTTTGATAAGCTCAAGGAGTATCTAGCTAATGCTCCAATCCTAGTACCACCGGTTTTAGGATGCCCACTCATCCTTTACATCTCAACAACAGCTACAGCACTAGGGGCACTCCTAGCACAGCATGATGATGAAAATAGAGAATGAGCTATCTACTACATCAGTCGCACTCTTGTGGGCTATGAGCTTAACTATTCACCCATGGAGAAAGCATGCTTAGCCATGGTCTTTGCCACTCAAAAACTTAGACATTACATGCTTAGCCACACAATCAAGCTCATATCAAAGGTGGACCCTCTTAAGTATCTACTATCAAAGACAACTCTCACAGGCCGTATGGCAAAATGGGTCATGTTACTCAGCGAATTTGACATTCAGTATGTAGATCGCAAAGCAATCAAAGGGAAAGTCATTGCCGATCAACTAGCAGAAGCACCACTGGTGGATGCCTATCCACTAATCATGGAATTCCCCGATGAACATTTATGCATGATTGAAGAGCAGCCCATGTGGAAACTATACTTTGATGGTTCCAACACATCCCATAGCTCTAGAGCAGGAATCCTATTCGTCACACCTCAAGGTGACTATATTCCAAAATCATTCAAATTGGGATTCCCCTGTACCAATAACATTGCAGAATATGAGGCACTCATCTTAGGTCTCAGAACAGCTATCCAATGGAACATCACAGAACTACAAGTCTTTGGAGATTCACAGCTCATTATCAAGCAAGTCCTTGATGAGTATCAGACAAAGGATGACAAATTGCTACCCTACAAGCAACTGGTGGATAAACTGAAAGAGCATTTCCTACATCTACAATTCAATCAGATCCCAAGGCTTCAGAACAAAGCAGTAGATGCAATGGCAACCATCGGATCCTTATTGGAAATACCACGAGACGCATCACAGTATGAATTTTTAGTCGAGCAGCTACATTCACCAGCTTATGAGAACGCAGATGCAGACATGGTGTGTGTCTTGGTTGGTCCCCAATCCCCATGGTACCACGAAATCCATGCATATCTAAAAAATGGTATCATATCTCCCCATCTCACCAATAACCAACGCCAAAACCTTATTCGCAGAGCTTCCCGCTACACTCTCGTAGCCAACACCCTATATCGTCGTGGGTATCATAATGTCCTATCTAGATGTTTAGACTCAAACGAGGCCGTCCTGGCCTTACAAGAAGTTCACGCTAGAATTTGCGGTGCCCACACGAGTGGCATGGTTCTAGCAAAGCAGCTGCTTAGAGTTGGGTATTATTGGCCAACAATGGAACATGATGCGTGTGAATTTGTCAAGAAATGTCTCCCATGTCAACAGCATGCCAATTTGATACATGCACCAGCACAGGATCTACAGCCTATTGCACCACCGTGGCCTTTTTCATATTGGGGCCTCGACCTCGTTGGCTTGATCACCCCCCTCTCTTCGGATGGACACAAGTATATCATAACAGCCACAGAGTACTTTACCAAATGGGTTGAAGCGATTCCGCTCACCCTAACCACTGGCATCCAAATATCCAAGTTCATCCTCTACCATATCATTTTCCGTTTCGGCATACCATCTACCATTTTCACAGACCATGGCACACCTTTTGAAAACCAGCATGTGGATGATCTATGTGCCAGACTCCACATCCATCACCGTTTCTCCAGTCCATATTTCCCTCAAGGAAATGGCCAAGCTGAGGCAACTAACAAAACTATCTTGAAAATCCTCAAGAAGGTTGTCAATGATTCTGGTCGTGACTGGCACCTCCAAATCAATCCTGCCCTTTGGGCCTAGCGCACTTCTTATCGCACTCCCACGGGCACCACTCCATACTCCCTTGTATATGGTGCCGAAGCTGTTCTACCAATCGAGGTTGAGCTCCCATCCTTGCGCGTCTCCATGAAGAACTATACAACTGATGAAGACTATCATGTGGCCCGGCTCACACAGCTAGATCTGCTAGATGAAAAGAGACAGCAAGCCTATGATCACCTGGTTGCATACCAGAATCGACTCAAAAGGAGTTATAACAAAAAGGTCCATCCTAGACAATTCCAAGTCGGTGACATGGTCCTTAAAGAAAATCAGAAGGTCCTAGCAAATAGAGAAAAGAAAGGCAAGTTTGAGCCTACTTGGTTGGGCCCCTATGTTGTCACCGCATCCTTCGGCTCGGGAGCCTATCAGCTATCAACACCAGAAGGCGAGCCCTTGAATGATCCTATCAACATCATCCATCTGAAGAGGTTCTATGCCTGAACCTGATTCTACATATATCAGAAAATCCAAAAACATTCAAAAAAGCAAAAAAAGCAAAAAAGCAAAAAAGTAAAAAAAGAAAAGAGAAAGAGAAAATAATCGTCCAACGGTGAAAACTTGGCAATTCAAGCGCCTTGGACAAGTATGTTGGTGAAAACCTGGTAAACAGGCGCCAACATAGTAAACTGAGCTATTTATCTATTCAGTTGTCCTTTCAGCTACCGTCCTCATCCTCCATCCATAATAGATCTCCCAGCAGTTCCATCTCCCCTATCTTCCAAGCATTTAGCTTCCATCTTCCTCCAACCCATCTGCAATCCATATTATGTTCCAAAGCTTTGTACCATATCTTGTACCATATCCCTTTCCCTTTTCTGTACAGCGCAATCCTCCCTGTATTTATCCTTCTAGTCTCCGTCATAGTGAGAGTCCCGCCGAGTGTGATTTTCCTATCCCCAATCCTGAGCTTCTGTACATATCCCTTGTGCATATCGTTCCTCCTTGTTGTACATAACCTTTGTCCGTCCTGCAGCAGCATTTGATCAAATATCTTGTCCCATCCCCAGCCTCAAAAAATTTGAAGTCCCACTCGGGCCTTGTGCTTCAGCAACACCAATTGTCGACTTATCCTTGCTCATCCTGATTATTCCTTGAACTTCAGCTTTTGCCAGTGAACAACTACACTTATTCTCTCACCACCCCCTGGGTCCTTGAGGATATATCGTTCCTCCTGTCCGACCTAATCTTCCATCCTGGTCCTTGAGGATATATCGTTCCTCCTGTCCGACCAATCTTCCCACCATCAATCAAACCTAATCTCTCTCCTTGGCAAAGGGTGTCTTTTTGGAGTTATCATTTTGATCTTGGATTTTTGTCCTTTGGGTCTTGTTAATCTTTTTTGGCTTCTCATTATCCCACCAGGGTCACCACAATTCATTATATCACGGTGTGCTGCGTGTGTGGATAATCTGGGGCAAGGTTTTTTGATCTTTCGCTTCTGCCTGTGAGTCAGTTGTGTGTTTGTGGTTCCTTCAGCATCGGTTCTGCCATGTCGCCTCTGCACTTCATGTGTGATGCTGGGGCAACCCTGTGTGTTTGTTCAGCGTCAGTCCTCGTCAGTCCTATGCAACACTGGTGACAAGGCCTCGTGATCCCAGTATCCTTGGCAGGTCTCTAGCATTGCTATATTAAATCTAGGTTGTGCACTCCCGTTTGCACTTGGAGCTATCTGGTCCCTTGCATTTATCATATAGATTAATCTTGCATCTTTGCATACAGCTGCATCTTGCATCTTGCATTTCCATCTCATCTTGCATGTCATCCATATTTGTTCTTAGAAGTGAGGTTATTTATCTCCCCTTTCTTCCTAGGCCCTTCCTTCCTCGTCCCGCCGGGCACACTCTGTCCCAGGGCGTAATTCCTCTTTCTCTCTGTCCCACTGGGTGCATCTTTCTTGATTTTGTCCCACCAGGGCATGAATCCCCTTTCTTCTAGTCCACCCAGGCGTCATACCCTCTTCTTCTGATTCTAGCCTCGGCATCTTGTTTTCTTGTCTTTGACGCCATGCCACTTGCGGCATCGCATCAAAGAGGGGCAAAATGTAGACACCGAAAAAATCCTTCAGAAAATAAATTATTTTTGTTTTCTGAAAATCCTTGATGACATCATCATTTATTAATTAAATTATTTATTTAATTAATTAATTTATTTTTATGGCATTAAATCCCTCTCTCTTAATTAAAAATCTTTAATTAAGGAATCTAGCCTAAAAATGTCATTTGGACATTATCCCTAATTTATTAATTATTTAATTAATAAATTGACCAAAAACCTTCAAAAATAAATTAATTTATTTTTAATTTATTTTTTATCCCAAACTTGGCCAATTTTCTTAAGACCACTAACCTCTTCCAAAATCTTCTAATCCCTTCTTAATTTCGATTAAAAGGCTAATCCCATCTTTTCTAACCCTAATCCCAAGGTTAAATATTTAATTAAGGTTAAATATTTTAATTTCCATATTTATTGAAAATATTTTAATAAATATTCCTAAAACTTAGGCTTTTGGAATAAATAACCTTTTATTCCATAAAACCTAAGGAGAAATCTAGACTCTTCTAGAATCTTCTCAAATCCACCCTCTTCACCCATCCTAATCCTTTTCTTTGTCCTAATCTAATCCTAATCCTACCCTTAAACCTTTGTGCAATCCTAACCAAGCTTAAGACTTTCCTAAACCAAGGCAAAGTCTTTCCTTCCAAATATCTCAACCACAAAGCATTTATTGCTTCCCCAAAGTCTTCAAAGCCTCTTAAAGCCCATTTATTGCTCTTACAAGCATTTATTTGGAGAGTTATGAGCTTGGAGCCCCCTTTGTTGACTCCTCTTTGCCCTTCCCTTCATCCACTCACCTTGTGACATGTGTCACCTCCTGATTGGCTGAGAACTAGCACAATCCATGTGCTTCCCTTTGAGTGAATCTTGGCCTCTCTTAAGGATTTCAATCTTGGCCATTCATTCCTCCTACCCCAAGTCTTAGAAATCCTATAAATACCCTCACTTCCTAAGGCAAATCATCCTTCAACTTTCAAACTCAATAGCAAAGTTATAATGCCATTTTCATTCTAGCATAAGCATAAGTTCATCTTTTTTAGATCATTTTCAAGCTTAAATAACATCTAAATTAGCTTAAATGGATTAACATAGATTCATTTCTTGTTTTAATCTTAGTTCTATCATCTAGCTTTGCATATTTGTGTGTTCTTGAGGCCTTTGAGGCAAAATAGGTTCCTCATACCTATTTTGTGTCATTTTGGGTCTTCTTGATCCTCAAATCATCTTATTTTGCATGCTCCAAGTGCTTGAGTTTGCACACCCACATCCCTCTATATCTAAGCATATCAAACGGTGCATGGGTGCATCCGTTTTAAGCTTAAACTGAGGTGGCTTTGATTTTAGTTTGTTTACCTTTTGAATTTGATTTGATTAGATGCTATGACATTTGTTTGTCTTTGGCCTTCAAAACAGGTTTAGGTGCACTCACAAATCCTAGTCTACAGAACCAATTTGGGAAATTAATGGGTCTATTTGTGGACCTCAAGGAGTTGGTCACCTAAATGAGAACCTTGAGATGAAGCAAGAACTTCTCTACGAAAGAGATCAGTACCTTGAGAAGCTCCCCACTTGTTAGCTGAATTAAAACCTTGGACCATAGATGGCTGCCCTTTGTTGTAAAATGAGGAGTGAGACTGCCTTGCCAAAGATGGCAATGAACTTACATTTCAAGGATATTCTTGATGAAGGTCATCAAGATTATTCCCTACACCGTTGAGTAATATATCATGCAATTCCTTAATAGTTTCATTCTTAACGGAATTCATAACTAGATTTTCCATAGCCAATTTTCTTCTTGATCGTTGCAATATTTTCTCCTCAAATGAATATTTTGTAATCATTTGATATATAATCACAGTTTTCTCTTGGCCAATCCTATGGGCTCACAATTGAGTATGTAGATCCACAAAAGGGTTGAGATCTAGATCTGGTGAAAGAGTAGTATTAGGAAGAAGTCATTCACTAACATATCATCTTTATAACAACTAAATTTGGATTCACTAGAAGCATTAGTTCTCAAAAAAAAATAGTAAAACATACCATATATAATGACTATGTCGACACTCGGCCACATCATATAATAAGTTAAAATTAGATAATCATAAAACACTTTGTAAAGTATAGCGTACAAATCATATACAACCACATCAAATGAGTTCAACATCAAGAAAGAATTTTTTTTTTTCAAAGCCTTGTAATTTCTCTATGGCTAGTTGCCAATTGCTTATTCACTTATTTTTTGCTTCCTCAATTGCTCAAAAGCTGTAGGATATTCTCTGGGAAACTTTTCATTTTTTCCTATAGGATGCCTTTGTATACAAATTTTGGAGAATCTTTGTTAAAGAGTAGGTAAGGATGGCTAAGTTGAGTGCAACGAAGAGGGAGAGGACTAAATTGAGAGAGCAGAGGTAGAGAGAAATAATGATGAAAATATTTCAAGGCTTGTGCAAATATAGAAATTATAATCTTCCTCCCAGAGCAAACATTAATTTGAAGGGTGCATAAGGGTCATGAAATATTTCAAGGATAGAAGGAGTTTGATGAGTTTGAAGGGTGCATAAGGGTCATGAAATTGGTGCAAGGGTACAGCAGTAGACGTTCTAGCCATTGGAGGGGGGTATTTTATGCATGAATCCATCATACGATGGTCAAATGATGGTGAATCAACTTTGGTTCAATTTCTATGGTGCTGGGAGATGAGACATTGGTCGAGCCCTAGTTTCTAGGGGGTTTTGGGTCTTAAAGTAGATGGTATGAAAGGAGAGAATGAAGTAAAGGATTCTCCAAAGCTGAGAAAAGAAAAGAAAGTGATGTTCAAAAGGAAGAGAATAAGAAAAAGAAGAGGAAGAGAAGTGTAGGAAGTTACAAAAGGTTAATATACAAGGTGTTGAAACAAGTGCATCCCTCCAAGGGCATATCCAGTGCTGCCATGGATATCATGAAGAGCTTCATGATTGATATTTTTTATAAGATTACTCCTAAGGCTGCTTCTCTGCTGAAATATAACAAGATTGTGACACTTTCCTCTAGAGAAATTCAGATTGCTATCAAGTTTGTTCTGCCTAGAGAGCTGGCTAGGCATGTTTCTTCTGAAGGAAGTAAGGGTGTTACCAAGTTTCCTACTGCTTTGGGTTAGATTTTGTTGGAAGATTTTAGGTTTTTTGTATGTGGTGTTTATGGCAGGCTTGTTTAGAAGTTGGTTTTGGCTTGGATTTATGTGTGGAAGCTAATGTTGAACTGGGATCTTAGTGTATGTAAAGAATATATGAATTATGCTATGTATGCTGTGAAAAATCTCTGAACTATAAGATTTCTATTATAAAGTTTTTTTTATTAATAATGAGAAATATTTTTACAACTCAGCTCAATAGGAGCACCAGAGAAAAGAGCTGAGCAGAGAAAACCTTCCGGTATTTCCCCAAAAAATAGAAGAGAAAGGTTGTCATTAAATGTTACAAACTTCTTGTGTATACATACGGGGTAATGCATGAGCAATTTACAATCCACCCAATTTACAGTGCTATACAAATTTGACATGTTACGATATTTTGTATCTCCATTTAGTCCAATGAACTAATTAGGTCTACCCTAGTACCCTTAATTGTCTCAAGTATTACCTCGTGGTCTGACTCACAAACCTTCCAAAGAGTTTTATTTTGTGGTCTTCCCCCATATTTGATTAAGTGGGAATTTGATGCAACGATGAGGTTTGAATAATGAAGAATCTTTATGTGTGTCTCCCAATCCTTGAACAACCACAACCTAGGGTTCTTTATATCATACCATCCAAGCCATGTACCAGTTACAACCACTACTCCTGTAGGGTATTCTAATTCTTCACCATCAATAACCGGGTGATCCAATTTCTTTTTTGCCTCTACACAATGACACAAATAATAATATGTCCCTTCTTCACTGTCTTTAGGTGCAATAACAACAAAAACATGGCCTGTAATGATATAAACATAGTGAGGACATTATTTTACTAAATATTTATGATAAAGTACTAAATTTTAGATTATTTGTATGTGGAAAATATAGACCTGGTTGTACTAGATCAGATAAGTGATCAAAGTCAATGGATGATTCCATTTCTTTTGGTTGTAGTGATTCATGGGGATGATAGGAGGCAAGTGGACTCAAAATACATGTATACCATTCGTCAACCCATTCCTTTGACTCAAATCCATCCCAATCTTCATCTACACATGATGAACAAAAGCACGCCATATGTCATGTGTGGATACTCTATGAACCTGCATTACAACTTCTAAAAGAGTGTAGCTCACTCGATCCTATCAATGTACAACAATCCTCATATGGTGCAATATTAGTTTCATCCATCAACCAAAAAAATCTACACATAGTGTTTGGTCTAGAAGAAATTTTTTGTTTGATAAACTTGATAGCTTACAAGAGCATAAGCCTGAGATCCCTGGAGTAGTTACAGAAATTTTTGAGAAGATTGGCTTAATCAATGCTGTTTCAAAGTTTTTTAAAGGTAAGTCTAACCAGGTGAGGGTTAAGTTGTTAATGTTTGATAAACATTATAGAAAGTATTTGCCTGCGGTATGTGATGACAATGGAAACCTAATCAAGTTGGAAGAATGGAAGCTGTCAATGGATCAGTTGGTGATTACACAAGATGTTTTCCTTAATAATGACAATACTCTGGATTTTGAAAGGTGTAATAACATCATTGATGGTTTATTTAAAATTGAAAATGATTGCATATGATTTGTGGTAGAAGCTAAGAATGTAACTGATTCCATGTGGGACAAGCAAGTCAGCTTGTTACAAGAATTGTAGACTTACCACTGGCCAGCAGATGATGAAGTAGCAGCTTGGGAGAAGCTAACAGTAAAGAAGAAAAAGAGGCCAGTTGTCCAACTTATCGAGGAAGAGGAGGAATAGAGTTGTAGATGGCATCTGATCTGGTAAATGAGGTAGAGCAAGCTTCAAACAAAGGATGATGTAAATTTGCTGGATGGCAGTCATCATTCATGCAGTGAATTCAGCAACTGCTCTGAAATATCTTTGGACAAAGATGCCACCTGTGGATTTGTTTGAAAAAAAGATCTTTGTAATGTGTTGTTACAATCTGTTTGTCAGTTTGTAATCTTGTCTCTAGTATAGGATCTTTTCTAGCCATCCCAAGCTTGTTGCATCCTTTCGAGGATTCCAAGATGGCTATGTTATAAATAGTAAGTCTTTTTTTCATTCAAAGGAGGTTGAGAAATATACTGTAGAGGCTTAGTGCCATTGTTGAAATCTTAGAATATTTTATCAGATTTTGAAGTGTATTAATGCAGTGAGATTTTATTGGAATATAAAAGAATTCCCTTGTATGATTTCAATTGTCTTCTTGTTTGAATTATATGGCTTTTGTGTATTGAATTTATAAGGCAGTTTTGATATACCATTTACAAGGTATCTGCGATTTTAATCTCTATCTCCTTTCAAGGAAAGGGTAATGTCTTTATGTTAATTTCTAAAGCTTAGGAATTTAGCAAGAATTTGATGATCAAACATGTTTAAGAGAAGATGAATTGTAAGGCACTTCATCTGGGATTTGTTTGTGTTTCATTTAGAAGATTTCTGTAAGTATATATTTCACTGTTTGACTCTATACCCGAAGATAAGGCATTGGTCTATCCTTAATTTGTAGAGATCTCACCCTCAACAATTTTCAAATAATAATTTACTTTCGTGTATATTTTGAGTGATTGAGAAGATAAAGTTTATATCAAAGATATAAACTATTGTTGTGATCCTTTCAAGAAGTAGATCTAAAAGGGGTTAACCTACCTGAGTTCAAAGCTCGAAAAGAAGAAGGATTTTATCCTTGTCACACTTGCCATTTTTCTACAAATAAATGTTTGCTTCCATTAATATATCATTATGGAGCATTAAGTCTGAATATAGGTACACCCGCCTGGGTTTGTGGAGCCCGAAGTAGAAGAAGGACGTGGTCCTTATCAATTAGCCTTTTCCCTGTGAGAATCCAGAGTTGAGAACCCGAGAGTCAAGTTTGAAAACTTTATTGGCGATTATACATGAAAATGAGCTAACAAGACCTACTTGACAATCATATTTATATTGTTTTATTTTCCATGCTTTCAGTACTTATTTCATAGACATACTTGACTATTTGAGGCACTTATGTATTTGAGGATCTGTTGAATCCTATGTTATATGTTCGGTAACTGATTATGTAATCAGTGTACACTCGAGATACTATATAGTTTGATTTAGTTTCATTTATGATTATGTCACATATGAGGTTATCTGATGTTTAAAACTATTGCAATGAAAAGCTAGTTTAGGAAACCAAAGTTATACTTAGTTGATTAATTTATAGACATAGTTTTAAACCATGTAGTATTGATGAGGTATTATGTTTATATCATTCTAATTGACCTATTGATGTGTGCAATGAGTGTGTAGGATAATTTAACCATGGATCTAAATGTGGGGATTCAGTATTGGAACCTATATTTATACTATGCATTCCAAACTCCTCTTTGTAAAAGAAACATGGACCTTGTTGTATAGTATTTTATTTGTGAATGTGGTTTGCATGTGTGTATTTAATTTAGTAAATATAATTGTGTGATGCAAAGGTAGATGGGGAGAGGGGACAAAGGCTCACCCTAACCAGATCCACCTTGCAGAGATCACATGTGGAAGCAACAACACACAACAATGAGAGAGATAATGCAGATACTTTCATATATTATCTCAAATTGATTCATACGTGCCAGCCTGTAAGGCCTTCCCAGTTTAGGCTAGATATTACAATCAAGTACATAAGTCCTCCAACATGCGAGGATCTACCAACAATCTCTAATTTTCTATCTTCTATCTTCTATCCCAAAAACCTCCTAAAACTCTAACCAAAAAACTACATTTATACAAGAGGCTACCGAAGCAAGTCAACCTTTAGATCCACCATCAATGGAAGGAATGAATAGATCTAGGTCCACACACTTCCCAATGATAGATACCAACATTAAATCCATGATCGTAATTAAATGCAAGAGTCAGCCTCAAAAAAAATCCAAAATAAACAACTCAGTAAGCAAGGATAACCGAGGGCCAAACAAGCATCACCAAGTACCAAGGAAATAACTGAGTGCTAGAGAGATAATAGACCAACACTGGTAAACAAAGGAAACCAAGAAACACCGAACCAACTTAGTTAAAGAAGGAATCAAGCAACACAAAAAACTTCAAACATATTTTTGGTGACACATGATTTCCAAGACTCGAGATGCTCCTACATCAGACACCTGGGGTTATTTGAAAATCATTCTCTGAATTATGAAATAGGTATGATCTGAGCTATATCCAACTCAGACTATGAAATCCAAGAACTTTCTTCAATCGATCTTTTCTTGCACTTTACCAGTTATTCCATATACTATTTTCCTCTTGTTCCTGCCAATTCTTTGTTCCAAAATCTGCTCAACTTCTTCCATCTATTTCTTAGGATAATCCATTGGTACTATCATGTCTTCATCAGGTTCATGATACTCATACAAATCAACAATGTTGAATATAGGTGATATATCCATGCCATCAAGTAACTCAATCTCATATGCATTTCCACTATCAAATTTCATCAGTATCTTGCAAGGACCAAACTTCTTCATTTTTAGCTTTCCACATGTTCCAATAGGAAATCTACCTTTCTTTAAATGAACCATTACTTCATCACTGACTACAAAAGTCTTATGTCTTCTTGATCTATCAGCTTTGTCTTTGTATTTCTGATTACTTTTCTCCAACTTATGTTTCACATCTTCATGCAATGTCTTCATGTACTTAGTTGATGCAGGAGCATCCTGGGTGTAAGAGCAATCTTGCAACACCCAAAAATATTTTTATTTTTGAATTCAATAAGGGCTATTTTGTGCAGAGCTACTATTTATGAAAAGTTACTATTTTTGGTAATTTTCCTATGTGCTCAGAATGATCTGATTTCTTTCTTGGAGGTTCATTTTGGTCATATAAGTCTGCCAGTAAAGTTTCATTGCCAGATCAAGTGTATATTGGAAGATATTGAAGATTTTCGGTATTGGCAGCAGGGTACAGAAACTTTGAACTCAGTTTTGAAGGTTTTAGAGGCCCCGGATGAGGTCAAAAATTTGGATGATGAGCGCTTGCGCCAATCAAGCCTATAGAGTGCTTCATGGCATTTCTGAAATGGGGTTATAATAGCCGAGCGGGTCAACGGGTGATGACTTATGGTCTTCGGAAGTTGGGCCACCTGAAATGGCGAAAAATAATTTTCTTCAAAATTTTTGTTCGGGTTTCAAAGGTTACCTTGAGCTGACTATGATGTAATAAAATGTAAAATAAAATAATTCTAAGTTTGGTCGGCCTTATTGGCTAAAAAATTCTGGAACCTTCCCAGGCGGTGGAAAATTGCCTATATAAGGAAGGCTGTATTATTGTCTTAGGCAGTTCAGAATAGTTCTGGGTAGTAGATCTGGGCAATAATTCGAGGCTTTGTCCTACAGAATATTATAAGGGAATGCCCATGGGGCTTTGCATATTGTAATTCTGAAAGTTTGTAATTCCACATTTGTGGAGATAATAAGAAGCCAATTTTCTGTTCTTGCATATTGTTGTTGTTTCTCTATTTCTGTTATGCGTTTGTGGTATTAAGGGGAGCACCCTTCATCAAGTGGTATCAGAGCCAAGTTTTCTTGAGTGTGTAAACAGATCACCGACTGTAAGGCAGTTTGCACTAGGACCGTGGCTAGGGTTTTAGCGCGCATCGCGAAAATGCCTCCACGAAGGGAAAGTGGCGAAAGAGCTGGTGTTGTAACACCTGAGGTTAGAGAGCTGCAGAGACAAGTGTGAGCATTGCAAGAAGAGATTCACAGAGGAATGAATCTTAATGTCAGAGATGAAAGCGAGGATGAAGCCGAAGAAGAATATCAAGAAGGAGAAGCTGAAATTGTGAACCAGGAGGAAGAAAGACTTTTTCGGGCAATTTCCAAGATTGGGAAAAGACCTAAGATTGAGGTTCCTACATTTTCTGGAAATCTTAACCCAGAGGAATTGATCGACTGGATCAATGAATGTGAGGAATATTTTGAGTATGAAGATGTTGAGGATCCTGATAGGGTCAAATTTGCGAAGGCCAGACTGAAAGGTCATGCGAAGATATGGTGGCAAGAGATTCAGTTGGAATGAAATAGAAGGGGAAAGGAGAAAATCATGAGATGGGATCGGATGGTGGATAAATTCAAGCGACAGTTCATTCCTGTTGATTATGAGCTTGACCTACTGAAGAAAATGTAGAGTTTGAAGCAAGCAGGAAGATCTGTTCAGGAGTATACAGAGGAGTTCTATCGACTTCTCATCAGAACAAGTCATGCAGAAGCTGATAAGGAGAAAGTTGCCTGATACCTTAATGGGTTAAGGCCGAGCATTCAGGAGGAGCTGAATCTGGTTCGAATGAATAGTATTGAAGAGGGATACCAGTTTTCCCTAAAAGTAGAGGAAAAGCTGAACAAGAAGTTTAAGAGCAGACAAAATGGAAGAGGTCGCGGTGGACGATCATATGGTGGTTGAAATGAAGATTCAAAAAAGAAGGATGAGGCCAGTAGCAGTCAGAATCAGCGAGGAAATAATTCCAATTGCTTCCAGGATCATAATAATAGAGATCAAAGAGGAAGAGGAAGAGGACAAGGATCTGGAAGAGGTGGTTTCTGTGGAACATGTTTTCACTGTGGAGAAGAAGGTCATAGGGCATTTGAATGTCCTCAGCGCCAAGGTAGAACAGACAGGAGAAATGAAGGCCAGGCCAGAGTTGCACATGTAGATGAAAATGCCAGATCATCAAATTCTGAAGATGCTGAAAGAGGAGAAATGTTGATTAACAGAAGAGTCCTGTTGAGTGGTGAGAATGAACCTGAGCAAAGGAGGAGCCTGTTTCGCACTAGGTGCAAGTGTGAAGGTAAATGTTGTGATGTGATTATTGATAGTGGAAGCACTGACAATTTGGTGTCAGAAGAGATGGTGACAAAGTTGAAGCTCAAGAGATAGAAACACCCACATCCATATCGGATTGCCTGGGTACAGGATGACCACAAGGCCACGGTCAATGAACAATGCCTAGTGAAGTTCAAGATTGGCGGATACTAAGATGAGGTATTGTGTGATATCATATCTATAGATGCATGTCATATGTTGTTGGGTAGACCATGGTAGTTTGACAGATGTGCTGTACATGATGGTCGTGTGAATACCTATTCCCTGACAAAGGATGGCGTGCGGCATAAGCTAAAACCATTGAAGGAGACTGAAGAAAAGGTATGTGGTAATGCAAGAATAACATTTGTTGATGGAAGAAAATTTCTAGATGGTATGAGGCATGAGCATGTGTGTTTTGCTTTAATTCCAAAAGTTGGTAAAGAAGAAGTAGAGGATGTACCTGTAGAGGTTGTAGATTTGTTGAATGAGTTTCAGGATATTGTATCTGATAATGTATCTGATGGATTACCACCGGTAAGGAAGATCAGTCATCAGATGGATTTGATTCCAGGAGCTAGTTTGCCAAACAAGGTAGCACATAGAATGACACCAGCAGAAAGTGAAGAGTTGAACAGACAAGTACACGAGTTATTGCAGAAGGGGTTGATTCGAGAGAGTCTGAGTCCCTATGCTGTACCTACAGTATTAGCACCAAAGAAGAATGGAGAGTGGAGGATGTGTATAGATTCCAGAGCAATAAACAAGATCACAATCAAGTATAGGTTTCCATTGCCACGAATGGATGATATTATGGACTGTTTGAGTGGAGCTGTGTATTTTTCAAAGATAGATCTGAAAAGTGGATATCATCAGATTCAGATCAGGGAGGGAGATGAATGGAAGACTGCATTCAAGATAAAGGAAGGACTGTATGAGTGGTTAGTCATGCTTTTTGGGCTAACCAATGCACCGAGCACTTTCATGCGGCTCATAAACGAGGTTCTGAAAATTTTTTTGGGTAAGTTTGTCATTGTTTACCTAGATGATATTTTGATCTTTAGTAAGACATTGGATGAGCATATGATGCATATTCATATGGTATTTGAGAAGTTGAAAGAAGAGAAATTGTTGATTAATTTGAAGAAGTGCAGTTTTGTTAAGAAAGAGTTAGTGTATTTGGGATTTGTAGTTTTAGCAGAAGGTCTAAAAATGGACCCAGAGAAGGTACAGGCTATCCTTGAATGGCCTACTCCAAGGAGTGCTGCCGAGGTAAGATCTTTTCATGGTCTAGCTAGCTTTTACAGAAAGTTTATCAAAAATTTTAGCAGTATTTGTGGACCCTTGACTGAAACAATGAGAGGGGATAGAAAAGAGTTTAAGTGGACTAATGGGGCAGAAAAGAGTTTTCAATTGCTGAAACAAAAAGTTACAGAACAACTAGTTTTAGCACTTCTAGATTTTAATAAGGTGTTTCAAGTAGATTGTGATGCTAGTGGTACTGCAATAGGAGCTGTTATGAGCCAAGAAGGTAAACCTGTTGCTTATTTTAGTGAGAAATTAAATGATGCCAAGAGAAAATATTTTGTTTATGATTAGGAATTTTATGCTATAGTTCAGGCATTGAAAAAGTGGAGGCACTATCTACTTCCTAAGGAGTTTGTTTTGTATACTGATCATCAAGCTTTGCAATATTTGAATAGTCAAAGAAAATTGAATCAAAGGCATTTGAAATGGGTTGAATTTTTGCAGAGTTATACATTTGTTTTGAAACACAGGAGTGGAAAGTCTAATAGGGTTGCAGATGCTCTTAGCAGAAGGCAACTATTACTGACAGGAATGCAGATTGAAGTGATTAGGTTCAAGGAACTCAAGAATTTGTATCCAGAGGATCCTGATTTTGGTGAAGCTTGGAAAGCTTGTACAGAACCTGTTACTCTAAATAGGATGAAATGGTTGGATTTCATCATCTAGGATGATATGCTATTCAGAGGGAGTCAGTTGTGCATTCCATGAAGTTCTATGAGGGAGAATCTCATCAAGGAGAAGCATAGTGGAGGATTGGCTGGACATTTTGGTCGTGATAAAACCGTTGGTTTGGTTAGTGAGAATTATTATTGGCCGCAGTTGCAGCAAGATGTGAAGAATTTTGTACAGAGTTGCAGAGTATGTCAGATGGCGAAAGGAGTGAAGCAGAATACAGGATTGTATCAGCCATTACCTGTACCAGAGAAGCCTTGGGAGGATATCAGTATGGACTTTGTTCTTAGTTTACCGAGGACTCAGCGGGGGCACGATTCAATTTTTGTGGTAGTTGACAGATTCTCGAAGATGGCACATTTCATTCCCTGCAAGAAGACTAATGATGCTGTTCATATAGCAGAATTGTTTTTCAGAGAAGTAGTGAGACTTCATGGTTTGCCAAAGACCATAGTTTCAGATCGGGACACTAAGTTTGTTGGATATTTCTGGTGTATATTATGGAAGAAGTTAAAGATAGATTTGAAGTTTAGTTCATCACATCATCCACAGACTGATGGACAGATAGAGGTGGTGAATAGAATTTTGGAAAATTTGCTGAGATGTTTGGTTGGAGATAAGCCAACAGGATGGGATTTGATTTTACCACAAGTAGAATTTTCATACAATAATTCTATCAATAGGAGCACTGGTAAATCACCATTCCAGATTGTATATGGAAGTAGTCCAAGAAATGCATCTGACTTGAGGAAGATAGATAAAGGAGAAATAAGTAGTGCTGAAGCTGAGGATTTTGCAGAACACTTGAAGAACATCCATGGGGAGGTGAGGAAGCATATTACCAAGATGAATGCACAGTATAAGGCTAAGGTAGATGAGAAAAGGAGGTATAAGGAATTTCAGGTTGGTGATGAAGTCATGGTTCATTTGCGGAAGGAGCGGTTTCCAGTTGGTACATATAACAAGCTGAAAATGAAGAAGTTTGAACCATGCAGGATATTGAAGAAACATGATTCAGGAAACGCATATGAGGTAGAATTGCCTACTGAGCTAAATATTTCACCAGTGTTTAACATTTCAGATTTGACAGAGTATCATGAAGGAGGTGTTGAAGATGAGATCATAGCAACGCAGTGGAGTATTCCAGCAACTAGTTCAGACACTAAGGAGATTGAAGATATACTAGATAGTCGTGTTGGCAGAAGCACAAGGAACAGGACATATGAAGAATATCTGGTCAAGTGGAAAGGATGACCTGTTGAAGATTCATCATGGCTAACAAAGGAGGATGTTAACGGTCTTGGTTTTCCTCTGCACACCTGAGTCGTGACAGGGTCACTTCTCAAATTACCCTGAGTGTCTGATGCAGGAGCATCCTGGGTGTAAGAGAAATCTTGCATCACCCAAAAATATTTCTATTTTTGAATTCAATAAGGGCTATTTTGTGCAGAGCTACTATTTATTGAAAGTTACTATTTTTGATAATTTTTGTATGTGCTCAGAATGATCTGATTTCTTTCTTGGAGGTTCATTTTGGTCATATAAGTCTGCCAGTAAAGTTTCATTGCCAGATCAAGTGTATATTGGAAGATATTGAAGATTTTCGGTATTGGCAGCAGGGTACAAAAACTTTGAACTTAGTTTTGAAGGCTTTAGAGGCCCCGGATGAGGTCAAAAATTTGGGTGACAAGCGCTTGCACCGGTCAAGCCTATAGAGTGCTTCGTCGCATTTTCAAAATGGGGTTATAATAGCCGAGCGGGTCAACGGGTGATGACTTATGGTCTTCGGAAGTTGGGCCACCTGAAATGGCAAAAAATAATTTTGTTCAAAATTTTTGTTCGGGTTTCAAAGGTTATCTTGAGCTGACTATGATGTAATAAAATGTAAAATAAAATAATTCTAAGTTTGGTCGGCCTTATTGGCTAAAAAATTCTGGAACCTTCCCAGGCGGTGGAAAATTGCCTATATAAGGAAGGCTATATTATTGTCTTAGGCAGTTCAGAATAGTTCTGGGTAGTAGATCTGGGCAATAATTCAAGGCTTTTTCCTACAGAATATTGTAAGGGAATGCCCATGGGGCTTTGCATATTGTAATTCTGAAAGTTTGTAATTCCACATTTGTGGAGATAATAAGAAGCCAATTTTCTGTTCTTGCATATTATTGTTGTTTCTTTATTTTTGTTATGCATTTGTGGTATTAAGGGGAGCACCCTTCATCATTAGTAAACTTTACTCCTTTAGCACTTTTCTTTCTCTCATCAGCAATATCCATCAAATCTAATATACCTCTCGGTTGTATGCCATTTACAATCTCAAAAGGTGTTTTTCCAGTACTCCTATTCACTGAATTTTTGTATGCAAACTCTATTTGTGCCAACATAGAATCCCAATTACTTGGTGTATCTCCAACTAGGCATCTCAGAAGATTTTCCAAACTTCTATTCACAACTTTTGTTTGTCCATCGATTTATGGGTGAAATGTAGAGCTATATTTCAACTTGGTGCCAAACTTTCTCCAAAGGGTTTTCCAAAAGTATCCAACAAATTTACTGTCTCAGTCAGAGATAATACTCCTCGATAATCCATGCAATCTGACAATTTCCTTAAAGAAAAGATCTTCTATATGTACTGCATCTGATGTCTTTCTACAAGGTATAAAATGTGTCATTTTAGAAAATCTATCTACAACAACAAATATAGAATCACTCCCTCTTACTGTCTTTGGTAAGCCAAGAACAAATTCCATACTAATGTCAATCCAAGGTTTCTTAGGAATATAAATAGGTGTATACAATCCAATATTCTAACTTACTCATTTTGCAACTTGACAAATTCCACAACTTTTCACAAATTTTTGAACATGTTTATATAACTGTGACCAGAAGTATTTCTCCTTAAGAAAATTCAATGTTTTATCAAAACCAAAATGTCCAGCCAAACAACTACTATGTTTCTCCTTTATCAAATTAGTTCTCATTGCTCCTCTCAGTATACACAACTGAGTACCTTTAAAAAACATACCTTCTTGAATAAAATATTCTTCCCATTTAGTACTTGGTTGATCTTGAATAGGTTCTTTGCACTTTCTCCACAACTCACAAAAATCAGGATCAAATTCATAAGAATCTCTCATATCATCAAAGCCAAGAACTTCAATTTTCATCTCAGTCATCAAAGATCTCTTTGTACTCAATGGATCAGCAACTCGATTAGTGACTCAACTCTTATGCTTTATCACAAATGTATCTTTGTAAATACTCAACCCATTTCATATGTCTCTAATTCAGCTTATTTTGACTACCCAAATACTGTTATGCCTTATGATCGGTATACAATACAAATTCACTCTATATCAAATAATGTCTCCATTTCTTCAGTGCTTGAACAATAGCATAGAATTCTTGATCATATACAAAATATTTCCTTCTTGCATCATTCAACTTTTCACTAAAGAAAGCAACGGGTTTACCTTCTTGACTCAATACAACTCCTATTGAACTTCCACTTGCATCACATTCCACTTGAAATACCTTATTGAAATCAGACAATGTCAAAACAATAAATTCAACAACCTTATGCTTCAGAGTCTCAAAAATTTTATCAGCTCCATGTGTCCACTTGAATTCTCTTTTATCTCCTCTCATAGTCTCAGTCATAGCATTACAAATTGAACTAAATTCCTAATGAAATTTTGGTAAAAAAATGTCAAACCATGAAGTGATCTTACCTCAATAGCATTCTCAGGTGTAGGCCAATTCAAAATAGCTTCAACCTTTTTGGGATCCATCTTCAGACCATCAGCTAAAATCACAAATACTAAATACACAATCTCCTCTTTCATGAATGAACATTTTTTCAGATTTATCAACAAGTTTTCTTCTCTCAACCTCTACAATACTTGTTTAACATGTCCCAAATGTTCTTCTCTAGTCTTACTAAATATCATAATATCATCAAGGTATACAATCACAAACTTACCCAAGAATTTCTTCAAAACTTCATTCAACAATCTCATAAAAATACTCGGTGCATAAGTTAAACCAAAAGGCATAACCAACCACTCATACAAACTTTCTTTTGTCTTGAAAGAAGTCTTCCACTCATCACCTTCTCTAATTCTGATATGATGATACCCACTTTTCAAATCAATTTTGGTAAAATACTTTTGTCCAATCAAACTATCCATTATATCATCCATTCTCAGTATATGAAACCTATATTTCATTGTTATCTTGTTGATTTCTCTGGAATCAGTACACATTCACCATTCTACATTCTTCTTAGGTGCTAATAAAGCAAGTACTACACAAGGACTCAAACTTTCTCTGATCAAACCTTTCTCAAACAATTCTTGAATTTTTCAGTTCAATTCCTGATTCTCAGTAGGTGTCAACTGATGTGGTGCCTTATTTGGTAAACTAGCTCAAGGGATTAGATCCATCCAATGATCAACACTTCTCTTTGGTGGAAAACCATCAGGTACATTATCTGAAATGAGTTCTTTGTACTCAGTGAGTAACTTATCAATCCCCTTAGGGATACTATCCTTTGTTTTCTTACTTGGTTTGTTCAGAATCACAGCAAAACATAAATCATTCTTTTTCAAATCTTTAAAAAACTTTCTTCTTTCCATCAAGTAAAGTTTCATAGATGTGAAAACATTACTAACATGTTCTTCCATCAAAGGTAACAAGATTTTTCCTCTTCCATCTGCCCAAATAGTATAATTATGCAATCTCCCATCATATATAGCATGTCTATCATATTGCCAAGGTCTACCCAACAAAATATGACAATAATCCATAGGCATGATATCACATAATACCTTATCATAGTACTTTCCAATTTTCAAGTTTACATAACATTGTTCACTTACCAAGAGTGTATGCTCATTTTTTATCCATGAAATTTGATAGGGCTTCGGATGTTCCAACCTTTTCAACTACAACTTTGTGACCATTTCCTCAGATGCCAGATTCTATGAGCTACCACTATCAACGATTAACTTCGAAACTTTGTCAAAAAATCTACATCTAGTCTTGAACAAACTTTTCCTTATTGGATCTTCCTTATTACTTTCATTCCAAAGTGCTCTCCTTACCATCAAGTTATTTTCCTTCTCAGGTTCATTCGATGACTCTTCTTACACCAAATGATTTCTATTGTTACCGACCTTCTTACTTGCATGTGTACACTCAAATGATCTATGTCCTTATTCTCCACAATTGTAACAAGTGCCTTAGAAACTACCTCTATTAGAACCACCACGATAGTTACTGCCTCTGCCTCTAGATGAACTTTCACCTTTCCATTTGGTCTTTCATTTATCTAGATTTGTCTTTTCAGGTTTAGATCTACCATTTTCACCATAAGATCTACCTCTTCCTCTAGGGAATCTACCACCTCTACCTCTTTGTCTTTGCTGATGTCTCTTGTTCAATTTCTCTTCAACTTTCAATGCAAATTGATAAGGCTCTTCAATGTTCTCCAATTTGACCAATCTGATGAAGATTCTCAAACTATTCAGGTATCTAGAAATTCTTTCCACATCATCTTTATCATGTCTAGATCTAATATCTAATCTATAGAATTCCTCAATATATTCCTTTATCAAGCTATCTTTCTGCCTAAAACTTTGCATTTGCCTAACTAGGTTAATCTGATAATCACAAGGTAAAAAATTTCCTTTCAATTTATTCACCATCTTATTCCATACCTTTATTTTTTCTTTTCCTTTCCTCTCTCTGTCCAACTATAGATGTTCCCACCATCGGGATGCATGACTTTTCAACTTTGTGCTTGCAATTTTCACCTTCTTTTCTTCAGGTAAATTTTCATATTCAAAGTACTTTTCCATCTCGGTGATCCAGTCCACCAATTTGTGAGAATCTAATTTTCCACTATACTTAGGAGGATTAAAGTGTGGTGTAGACTTTAGATTTGTCAAAGCTTTCAACAATATTTCCTCACCTTGATCCATCACTGGCGTAGGTTCTACATCACCTTGTTCTTCATCAATTTCATCATCACTAACATCTTCAAGATGTCTTCCTCTTCTCTGGGCTCTTTCAATAGCTTCTAATCTAGCAGTAAGTTGTCTCAACATGTCTGCCAATCCTGGATCCACATCTCACCTCCAACGAACTATCTTGAAACCCTATGCAATTATAGGTCAGATCGCAATCTACAACCCTACAACAATTCAACTAGGGTTTGACAAGAAGGAACCGTCAAACCTAGATTCACAAACCTAGATCCAGATCTCACCTCGCTCTAATACCACTTGATGTAAGGGTAGATGGGGAGAGGGGCCAAAGTCTCACCCTAACCAGATCCACCTTACAGAGATCACATGCGAAAGCAACAACACACAATAGTGAGAGAGAGAATGTAGATACTTTGATATATTATCTCAAATTGATTCATACATGTCGGGCTGTAAGGTCTTCCCAGTTTAGGCTAGATATTACAATCAAGTATAGAAGTCCTCCAACATGCAAGGATCTACCAACAATCTCTAATTTTATATCTTCTATTTTCTATCCCAAAACCTCCTAAAACTCTAACCAAACAACTACATTTATACAAAAGGCTACTGAACCAAGTTAGCCTTCAGATCCACCATCAACGAAAGGAATGACTAGATCTAGGTCCACAAGCTTCCCAATGATAGATACCAACATTAAATCTGTGATTGTTATTAAATGCAAGAGTCAGCCTCAAAAGAACTCCAAAATAAACAACTTGGTAAGCAAGGATAACTAAGTGCTAGACAAGCATCACCAAGCGCCTGGGAAATAATCAAGGATGAGAGAGATAACTGACCAACACCGATAAAGAAAGGAAACTGAGAAACACCAAACCAACTTGGTTAAAGAAGGAACTGAGTAACATAGAAAACTTCAAATATATATTTGGTGACATAGGATTGCCAAGACCCAAGATGCTCCTGCATCATTATGACTTAACCATGTCATCGTTTTAATTAAATGTGCCAAATTTGGTAGATTGTGGCTTAAGTGTTGGCATGGTTAGTATATTGTATTTGATTGGTTCAAGGGATTGACTAGGGTTTAACCTTAGCATAGGATCAACTTACCTTGGGTTGGGAAGTTCTAGATAGTCAACCAATGCTTGAAATTCATGTGTAAACTTTAGGTGGAGTTTAGGAGGGTCATTTGGGCTCCCATAGGATAACTAGGGTCAATGTTAGCTACATGGGTTGGTACCTTAGGGGTTAGGGGTCACTTTCTACCCATTAAGTGTTAGAATAAATGAGAGGGGGGTGAATCAGTTATCCAGTGTCCCAAAACAAAATTTTTAATTCAAAACAAATTCTCTAATTTTTGCTACTCGATAAGCAGAAATACTTTCACTATCTGTGCTTTTACCAATATTCAGTCTAAGCTTATGATAGTTATCGATCAAATCTAACATGTAATATGAAAAGTATGATAACAAAAAAATATCACAATCAACACATAACACAAGAGATTTAACGTGGAAAACCTGTAAAGGGAAAAACCACTTGTGACTGGCAACCCAAAAATGTTCACTCTTTTGAAGTGAGGTCGGTGAAGACCCAACCCTGTTAAAGGTTACAAAACACACTGTTAGGTGTGACCTTGTCAGAGGATTTTAGACTAGAAGTTATCGTCCAACCAGCATTCACTATGGGGTTGACAGGATAACAATGTTCATTCTATGAATGATACATCATAAGACTTTTAGAGTCTACTCGGTTAATAGATTTTAACTATGTACAATGGTTAAATATGTAACAGTAAATGATCTACCCTATTAAAACTTCAATTGTAGATTACAGATCAATATTTAGCTCATACAAATCTTTCTGATCAATATTTCACTTCAAATTTAACACTGTATCAACTTACTTCCCGTCGGTAATAACTCTTTGTAGCTTGGTAACTATTCTGTAGCTCGGTTCTTACTAACCAGTATGATCAAAATGCATGAAAAACTTGTTCACATGATAATCTTGTAGTGCCTTCTTCTTTCAGCATCCTTTCATAATGAAACCCTAGTCTCTTATATAGATGAGTAAATCATTTTCTTTTTGGCCATTAGATTTTTCCGCTTAATCATCTTCACTGATTTTGCTGCTTCAGGCTTCCTCGGTTGATGTGTCAATAACATGTTTCAATATGCTCTGTTAGATCTTCCTTTAATTATGTTAGCTATCGATCTTCATAACAAACTTTATCTTCAACCTCAAGATCATACACTTTCCAGCTCATCAATTTTATTAGTTAAACTGATCATTTAATTCATTATGTTTTGGTCGGTTAACAAAGAAATGCATCAGTGAACACAAGCTTGGTTAATACTATGCTCGGTATATTTTTCTATTCTTCACCACTTCTCCTTTCTTCAGATGTATCGGTATAGTAACTTACAAGATAAGTACTGTCAAACTAGTTGACATCAATGACAACATAATACTGATTTAATCATATTACATATCTAATTAGCAACTTCTGAATGATTTTTAATCACAGATCCTTCAATCATATTCCAAATTAGTTGTAGTCCAACAATCTCTCCCTTTGGCATTGATGGCAACTTCAAGTAATATGAAATGTACCATACACATACCAAACATGTATTCTACAACTCTGTGAACAAATGATGTACAAGCTCTCCCTAGCTTAATATGTTTAATCACTACGTTACTCACCATTTGTAATGTTGTTCTCAGTAATTGATCTTCAATACTCTATCCTTTTTCAGATCGTCTCTCCCTTAGATAGTTCTCATTGGTTTCGGTGTATGCTCTTTCTCCTTTTCTCTTTTTCATATTATTTATCTCTCCCTTTGACAACAATGCCAAAGAAACAAATAAACAAATAGTCAAACAGCTTTGTGGGCATTTCAATCTGTAAACTTTTGTACAGCTTTGTTGACTGGGGCATTCTTTGTATCTCTATATACCAATATCCCAATCGGTTCTAGTTCTCCAAACTTAATCACAACCTTGAACATGATTCAAAGTGTGAACTATGATGCATCAACATGTGTGATCTTTTGATAAAAATAGGCTGATGCAACATCCAGATCACCTTAGTGACCAATAGACAGGGGATGGACCCCAAGTCTAGTCCTCAAGTATTCAAATGTGTCCTTAGGTAGAGGCTTTGTAAAAATATCTGCAAGCTATTCTTTAGATGTGACAAATTCTAACTTCACTTGCTTCTCTTTCACTTATTATCTTAAGTAATGATACTTAATAGATATATGCTTTGTTTTAGAGTGCATCACGTGATTCTTTGAAATGTTTATAGCACTAGTGTTGTCACAATATATAATCACCAAGTCAGTGATTACCTCATTCATCCCTTCCAACACCTGCTTGATATATGCAATGTTTGAACAATTAGTAGTAGCAACAACATACTCTGGTTTAGCTATAGACTAAGAAATACAAGCCTTCTTTTTACTTGTCTAGGTTACAAGTCTTTCACCAAAGAAAAATGCTCCTCTGGTGGTTCTTTTTCTATCATCAACATTTCCAGCCCAATCAACATCGGTGTAAACTTTCCTTCCTTAGGGTACCATAATCCATAATTCTCTATTTTCTTCAAGTATCTTAAGATTCTTCTAGTAGCACTCATGTGTGATTCTCTAGGATTAGCAGAGAATCTAGCAACAATTCCCACAACATGTGCTATATCTGGTCTACTGAGAACTACGTACATTAACTTACCAATCATGGATCAGTAAAGTCTTTGATTTATCTCTATAGTTTCATTCTCCTTTGTCAATTTGCATCTAGTAGCCATCGGTGTTCCCACAAGTTTAGCATCTTCCATGCCAAATGTCTTCAGTATTTCCTTTATGTATTTAGATTGTGTGATGAATATTCCATCATTCTGCTGAATCACTTGTAGTCCTAGAAAGAACCTAATCTCTCTGAACATAGACATTTCAAATTCCTTCTTCATTTCATTACCAAATGATTTACATACATGATCCTATCCTCCAAAAATAATATCATCTACAAATATTTCAGAAATGATAATAGTATCATCAGTGTCACCTTTCATGTATAGATTGTTATTTTCACTTGTTCTAACAAATCCAATACATAACAAGTAAGTATGTAATCTTTCATACCAAGCTCTCAGTGTTTGCTTCAAACCATATAAAGCTTTATGTAATCTACATACCATGTCTTTGTTGTCTAGATCAACAAATCCTTCGGGTTGTTCGATGTAGACTTCTTCAAGTATACCATTCAGAAAAGCTAACTTCACATCCATTTGATAGACTTTGAATTTCTTGTGTGCAGCATATGCAAGTAGCATTCTAACTCCATCTAATCTACCAATAGGTGCAAATGTTTCACCATATTCAATGCCTTCTTCTTGTGCATATCCCTTGCATACCATTCTAACTTTGTTTCTTGTGACTTCACCATTTTCATTTAGTTTGTTCCTGAATATCCACTTAGTACTGATAACATTTTTGTCTTTAGGTTAGGATACTGAGGACTAGGTTTTGTTCTTTTCTATTTGCTCCATTTCCTCCTTCATTGCATTAACCCATTCTTCATTCTCTAATGCAACTTTCACAGTTTTAGGTTCAAATTCACAAACTAGACATGTACCTTGTCTTGTTTTGCTCCTAGTTTGCATTCCAGCATGTCTGTCTCCAATAATTTGTGTCTCAGGATGATGTCTTCTGAAAAAGCTAGCCATAACTCAGTTTCTGCTTTCTTGTTCATCCTATTCAGGGTCATTTCCTTTCTCGGTAGGATCATTTTGTTCATTGGTTTCTTCTTCCTGATGTTCTACATTGTTTTCCTGCTGACCAGTTACCACAGTCCATGTCATTGGTAAATACTCTAGATGTTCAATGTAAGTGAATCTATTGTAGTCTTCCAATTCCTTTGTACTTTCCTCTATGTTATTATCATCAACACGAACATTAATACTTTCAATTATCTTATTTGTGATCTTATTCAAACATTTATATGCTTTACTTTTAGAGGAATATCCCAGAAACATCCCTTCATCTCCTAGCATTTACTTCCAAAAATCCTAAAATAACTTACGGTAGGTTTGTGTCCAAACCATAGCTCATAAGGTGTTCAGTTGGTATCCATCTTTAGTTGTACTCAGTTAAGAAGATATACAGTTGTGCTAATAGCTTCCCTCTAATATTTTTGAGAAATATTCTTCTATATCATCAGTGTTCTAGCATAGTCAATTATTGACCTATTCCTTCTTTTAGTAATGCCATTCTACTGAGGTGTCCTTGGTGCAGAGACCTTTCTTTTAATACCATGCTCATTATAGAAATTAGTAAATTCATCAAAGATAAATTCACCTCCTCTATCAGATCTTAAGGATTTTATTTCCTTTCTAGTTTCTTTCTCTACCTTAGCTTTATACCATTTAAACATTTAAAAAGCTTCAAATTTCTCCTTCAAGAACATAACAATCATCAGTCTAGTATAATCATAAAAAAAAAGAATAAAATATCTATCACCAGAACAACTCTGAGTTCTCATAGGACCACACAGGTCGGTATGAACCAACTCAAGTATCTTCTTTGTTGAGTAGTATTTGCTTTTAAAACTTGACTTAGTCATCTTACCTTTCTTACATTCATGGCACATGGCATGATCAGGTTTTGACAAGTTAGGCAATCCTCTAACTCTTCTCTATTTACTAATCTTGATCATGTTGTCAAAGTTCACATGGCATAATCTTTTGTACCACAACCAAGCATCTTCATCCTTTATTAACAAACAAGAAGACTGATCCATATCAAGATAAAATAGATTACCTCTGGATTATGTACCAGTTCCGACAAGCCTTCCTTCATCATCATAAATCTTTACCTTTCTGCTCTCAAAAGCTAGTCGGTGGCCTGAATTGTTTAGCTAAGCCACACTTAACAGATTATAGTTCAGTCCATCTACCCAGTATGCATTTTCACATTTAATTCTATCATTGATCATAAGTGAAACTTTACCTCTTACCATACAAGGTGCATCATTTCCCATTCTCATAGATCCTCCATTATATTCAACAAGCTGATCAAATTTCTCTACATCACCGGTCATATGATGTGTATAGCCACTGTCTATGATCCATGTGTCATTTATGCTTACTTTAGAGATTAGTGCTGTCTCCTCATGTTTCTCTTCTTCTTCTGAATCATCTTTCATAACAATAAATACAACTTCTATGTCATCATCAGAATTAGATTTAGTTTCAATATCTTCAGCTATGTAGCATACCTTTTTGCCTTTGTCATCTTGGTTGTCTCTATTGTTGTGTTGGTAGCCTCTGTTGACTCTTCTCCCATAGCTTCCTTCAGGTCAGTCTTTGGATCTATCATCATCTTTCTTCTGTGGTCATCTAGCAGCAATGTGACTAACTTCTTTACAATTAAAGCATGCCAAAGGTAGCTTACCTCTATACCTTCCTTTTCCTTTGGGCAATCTTCTAGCCATAAGAGCTTCAAGCTCATCAAGTTCATCATCGGTATTGTTATCACTATCATTACTCCTATTATTCTTGCTAGACTTACCAATCTTCAAAGAAGACATGAAACCGGATTCAACAAAAGGAACAACACTATTATCAAAGTTATTAAATTCAAAGGTTGTAAGTTTACCAATCAAAGTGTCAAGAGTAAGGTTGGATGTAGCTCTTGTTTCATGAATTGCAGAGATCCTGATTGCATAAACTAGCAGCAAAGTTCTGAGAATCTTGTTTATCAATGTTTCATCATCTATGACTCCATCTGATGCTCTAATAGCATGTACTACCTCTTTTAGTCTATTTGAGTAATGCACAATGTTCTCACTTTTTTTCATCCTCATATCATCAAATCTACCTCTCAGGCTTTTAGCTCGGGCTCTTTTGACATTCAAATCTCCACTGTATATTAGAGTTACCTTGTCCCACATTTTTTTGGTAGTAGTGCATCCCTTAATATCTTCAAATTCAGCATCAGTACAGGTAGCAACAAGTTCCATCATAGTAATATTGTGTTCATGCCTGTCTCTAAGTTAATCAAGGGTTAGGGGACCAGTGGGTGGTGCAATGTAGCCATTCTCAATCAGTTCTAGTGCAAAATTCCCAATACTATATATGTGTAGCTTCATCCAGCTTTGCCATACTGTGAAGTTCTCTTTATTCAATTTTGGTACTTCCCTCTTACACATCTTGAGACCTTTGTGCTTAAGTCCTTAAAACTCTATTTAAAGAAACCATAGCTCTGATACCAATTGTTAGAATAAATGAGGGGGGGGGTGAATTATTTATCAAGTGTCCCAAAACAAAATGTATAATTCAAATCAAATTCTTTAATTTCTGCTGCTTGGTAAACATAAATACTTTCACTATCTATGCTTTTACTGATATTCATTCTAAGCTAACATGATAGTTACCAATCAAATCTAACATGTAATATGCAAAGTATGATAACAAACAAATATCACAATCAACACATAACACAAGAGATTTAACATGGAAACCCTGTAAAGGGAAAAACCACCTGTGACCGGCAACCCAAAAATGTTCACTCTTCTAAAGTGAGGTCGGTGAAGACCCAACCCTGTTAAAGGTTAAAAAACACATTGTCAGGTGTGACCTTGTTAGAGGATTTTAGACTAGAAGTTATCATTCAACCAACATTCACTATGGGGTTGACAGGATAACAATATTCATTCTATGAATGATACATCATAAGACTTTCAGAGTCTACTCGGTTAAGAGATTTTAACTATGTACAATGGTTAAATACATAATAGTAAATGATCTACCCTATTACAACTTCAATTGCATATTACAGATCAATATTTAACTCATACAAATCTTTTTGATCAATATTTCACTTCAGATTTAACAATCTATCAACTTACTTCCTATCGGTAATAACTCTTTGTAGCTTGGTAACTGTTCTACAGCTTGGTTATTACTAACCAGTATGATCAGAATGCATGAAAAACTTGTTCACATGATAATCCTGCAATATCTTCTTCTTTCGGCATCCTTTCATAATGAAACCATAGTCTCTTATATAGACGAGTAAATTGTTTTCTTTCTGTCCATCAGATTTTTCCACTTAATCATCTTCACTGATTTTGCCACTTCAGGCTTCCTTAGCTGATGTGTCAATAACACATTTCAATCTACTCCATTAGATCTTCCTTTAATTATGTTAGCTGTAAATCTTCATAACAAACTTTATCTTCAACCTCGAGATCATACACTTTCCAACTCATCAATCTTATCGGCTAAACTGATCATTTAATTCATTTTGTTTTGGTCAGTTAACAAAGAAATGCATCAGTGAACACAAGCTTAGTTAATACTATGCTCGGTATACACTACACTCCATCGGTGCTTACTGGAAATGCTTCATTTACCGATAGCATTGCTTTGTGTCTTTCAGCTCTATTCTCCATCTTAGATGAATGCAACATAATAAAGTCAATATCATATAGCCATAGACTCATCAACAAGTTACTCAATGTGTTCCTTATCCTCATCTAACATGTACATCTTCCTCATGTATATTTTTCTATTCTTCATCACTTCTCCTTTCTTCAGATGTATCGTTATAGTAACTTATAAGATAAGTATTGTCAAACTAGTTGACATCAATGACAACATAATACTGATTTAATCATATTACATATCTAATCAACTTCTCAGTGATCTTTAATCATAGATCCTTCAATTAGATTCCAAATCAGTTGTAGTCCAACATTAAGAGCGTTAAAACTTATTTATGACTCCCCTAAAGTCAAGATTTCCAAGTTGGTCAAAATTGGAGAGTTGTGAGGTTTTGGTTAACCTCTCTCTTTTTCCCAACTTGCATTCAACTCCATTTATGGTGAAGGAAGGCATGTGGGAAGAAGGGAATGAAAGTTTCTTCCTCTCTTCTGGTAGGCTCCTAGATTTTAGGAGTTTGGCCTATTTAGGGAAAGCTTGGAGAAGGGTTTTAGTTGTTCACCCATTCTCTAGATTTGGAGACCTTTTCAGTTTTGAAGGAGCTTAGGAAGGACTAGCTTGGAAGGAGTTTGCATTTTTCAGTTTTCATCCTTTGCTTGGATCAAGTTAGGATCTTGTGTTTTGTTTGCATTCCAGGCATGGTTTTGAGCTTGGAGATCCATTAATGGAGTCCATGGCCTTCTAAGGTTTATGTTTTAAAATTTATGTTTTGAAGAAATGTTGTTTTTATTTTGTAAATTCAATTTTGGGATGGGATTCTTTAAGGTTTACTCACCTTAGGGAGGGTGGAGTAACCTTGAAAGGGGTAGTAGCAAGTAGACCCAGGATGTGTAGAGTCTCCCATGTGTGGAGGGATAATATATGGGGTTCCACAATACCCATGATGCCAAGTATGGCCTACAGGCACCTGGGGGCATAAGGAGAGTTAGACCGAATCTTGTTGAAGATGGTCTTCCCAAGTCCATGTGTGGCTTGGGAAATTTGTATTTGTACTATGGCTTCTCAACTGGGTAGTCCACCTCTACCCTATTTTAGGGAGGCCTATTGGAGGTCTTCCTCTTATTAAACCATGTTGGGAAAATTTGTTGAAGTGTGTTCTTATTGTTTACTTTCTTCATGTTTGAGTTCTGTTTGTACCCTATTCCAAATTGGATCCCCTAGCTTGGCAGTGGCCATGAAATGGCCTAAGTTTAGAGGTGAGCCTCCATGGTCAACCTCGTTCTATCAGGTATCCGCTAGATTCAGGACCTGACAGATTTGTCAAGTTTGGAAATTTTGAGCTTGTAAATATCATTGAAAGCCTTGCAATATTAGTTACATTTAAAATTTAGGAATCAAGGATTCCTTATAAATTTAACATTTAGTTTTATAAGTTTATTGATTATTTGGTATATGGAAAGAAAAATCAAAATTTTGACATTGTGGGTTATTATGATAAAATATAAATTTGAGGATTCCATTTAAATTCATAATGAAAGTGATGTGTGTAAATTTTCAGAAATGAATTAAGGATAAAATTTTATGATATTTTGCGATGTAGCATTTAAGGATTATTGAGTTCTTGATTCAAATATTTAATTCTAAAAATACTAAAGTTTGTTCATAGTCTTGTTAGTATTGTAAAAGTTAGTAAGCTATGAAGTTAATGTTAGTATGATTTCCTTGTGGATATTTTTCTCAAGAAAAAAGAGCTCAAATGGCACTTAGAAAATATTTTGTTAATTTATACTTAGCAATTTTTTTTTTGAAAATTTAGCAAAAAAATAAAAAGCCTAAAATCAATTTTCTAAATTGATCATGTTATTAAGCTTGTTTTATAGATTGCAATGACATGTTTAAAATTTAAAAAAATCTTCCCTCATATCCACTGTTTTGAAATTCATAATTTATCCTTATTACCAATAAAATTAAATATTATTATATACAATTTTGTAAGTTATTTACTAATAAACATATTAATTAATTTAAAAATAAAAATAAAATAAATTATATTTTATTAATAAATTTATGAGTTGGAGGGTTTATATATATATTTTTAAAAGAATCCCAAACTTGGAATGCATGAAGCAATTTTTTGTTTAAGGCATGGGGGCGAACCGAAACCCCCAACCCCCATCCCTTCTTCCTCCTCCCTGCTTCTCTCCTACTCCTCTCCCAGCGGCGGCGCTGTTGGCTGTCGACACCGGCACCCGCCCCTCCATTGTTGCATAGTGGCGGTGGAGCGGTGCTCACTCCAAGCCCGCCTCCCCTCTGCCTGTGCATGCCTCCTCTGCAAAATGCGTGTGGGGCTGGGGCATTTTTCATAGGGTTGGTAATAAAAGACAAACTTTGCTTTTAAGTTTTTTAATTTAATCTTTAAAATTTATAGATGTTAGTTTGACTTAGGTGTTTAGAATTACTTTATTTGTTTTGATTTATTTATTGAGTAATTAAATAGATAATGATTCAAATAGTGGAATTTTTCCTTTTAAAAAGGAAATAAAATGAAAACCTTCCTTGTAAAATTCATTTTATAATATTAAGATTTAATATAATATAAAGAGTTTGCCAAGTTTTTATTTATTAAAATAAGTTGTATATTAGTTATAAAATAATTTAGTTATTAAAATTCTATTTTATGAATTGCATAATTTCTATTTTTATTTTTTAAAGTAAGCTCTGCCTAGCGAGCATAACCCTTTATATTGCTTAAGAAAAGAAATTACATATTCAGTGTAGGAATATTTCCTTTTACAGAACTAAAAAGAAAAACCACGTAGACTATTCAACCTAAATCAGTTATACAAATACCCTATACCATTGGCAATAGCTATCAGCCTTGCAACTAGTTCTTCCAGAAACAAAGAGTCATTGGTTCTACAAAAAGCCTCAAATTTGGTCATGTCGTAGTCCTTCAAAATGCATGATTTATATAAGGCCTAGGCCTTCTTCATTAGTGACTTCTTACCCTCAGCTTTTAAACAAAAATAGTTCATTAGTCCACCAATGGACCCACTAACATTTAACAAATCCAACGCACGGGAAACTTTAGAATACATCTCCTCGTTGAGCATTCTGCGAACCATGCCATTGGCGTATACCATGTGCCCCAACACTTGAATGATAGGTAGAAACATATCATTTATTATCTTTCTGGTGTGCACATGTCCACCTGACCAATAATCTCCACCCAACAGAACCACCATCATCGCCTGTTCTTGCTCATTCACCTTGTTGAAGATGCGGCTGATTTGCATCTCCAGTGACTCCTCCAATGGCTCTACTTGACTGCATTTGCAAGCGATGCCCAAGTAAGCCATCTTTGAATTACTATCGGATGCATACCCCAATTTGTAATATGCTTGTATGATGTTAAGACCAGTCTCCATTCTCAATGAAATCCTAGAGTGAGATACGAAGGATTGTGGTGAGAATATTCCTGTCAAACTCTTGTACTCCTTCTATCTTCTGCTACACTGCCAAAAAAGCCCTTGCGCTATCCTATGCCAGCTCTTAGAATAGTAGCTTGATCTACCGATAGGACATCCTGCAACTCCTTTGGGATTGGATTCTGCTCTCTAAACAACCTATCTGACTTTGAATCGATCCCCATGTTAGCCAAGACATCTGCTTCTTTGTTTCCTTCCCTGATACCAATTGTTAGAATAATTGAGAGGGGGGTGAATTAGTTATCTAGTGTCCCAAAATAAAATGTATAATTCAAATCAAATTCTTTAATTTCTACTGCTCGGTAAACATAAATACTTTCACTGTCTGTGCTTTTACCGATATTCATTCTAAGCTTATGATAGTTACCGATCAAATCTAACATGTAATATGAAAATTATGATAACAAAAAAATATCACAATCAGCACATAACACAAGAGATTTAACATGGAAACCTTGTAAAGGGAAAAACCACCTGGGACCGGCAACCCAAAAATGTTCACTCTTTTGAAGTGAGGTCAGTGAAGACCCAACCCTATTAAAGGTTACAAAACACACTATCAGGTGTGACCTTGTTAGAGGATTTTAGACTAGAAGTTATCATCCAACCAGCGTTCACTATGGGGTTGACAGGATAAAAATATTCATTCTATGAATGATACATCATAAGACTTTTAGAGTCTACTTGGTTAAGAGATTTTAACTATTTACAATGGTTAAATATGTAACAGTAAATGATCCACCCTATTACAACTTCAATTGCAGATTACATATCAATATTTAGCTCATAGAAATCTTTCTGATCAATATTTCAGTTCAGATTTAACACTGTATCAACTTACTTCCTGTCGGTAATAACTCTTTGTTTCTTGGTAACTATTTTGTAGCTTGGTTCTTACTAACCAGTATGACTAGAATGCATGAAAAACTTGTTCATGTGATAATCCTGCAGTATCTTCTTCTTCTGGAATCCTTTCATAATGAAACCCTAGTCTCTTATATAGACGAGTAAATCATTTTCTTTCTGTCCATCATATTTTTCCACTTAATCATCATCACTAATTTTTCTGCTTCAGGCTTTCTCGGCTGATGTTTCAATAACACATTTCAATCTGCTCCGTTAGATCTTCCTTTAATTATGTTAGTCATCGATCTTCATAACAAACTTTATCTTCAACCTCGAGATCATACACTTTGCAGCTCATCAATCTTTTTGGCTAAACTAATCATTTGATTCATTCCGTTTTGGTCAGTTAACAAAGAAATATGTCAATGAACACAAGCTCAGTTAATACTATGCTCGGTATACACTACGCTCCATTGGTGTATACTGGAAACACTTCATTTACCGACATCACTGCTTTGTGTCTTTCGGCTCTATTCTCCATCTTAGATGAATGCAACATAATAAAGTCAATATCATACAACCATAGACTCATCAACAAGTTACTCAATGTGTTCCTTATCCTCATTTGACATGTACATCTTCCTCATGTATATTTTTCTATTCTTCATCACTTCTCCTTTCTTCAGATGTATCGGTATAGTAACGTACAAGATAGGTACTGTCAAAGTAGTTGACATCAATGCCAACATAATACTGATTTAATCATATTACATATCTAATAAACAACTTCTTAGTGATCTTTAATCATAGATCCTTCAATCAGATTCCAAATCAGTTGTAGTCCAACATTAAGAGCCTTAAAACTCATTTATGACTCCCCTAAAGTCAAGATTTCCAAGTTGGTTGAAATTGGAGAGTTGTGAGGTTTTGGTTAAGCTCTCTTTTTTTCTCAACTTTCATTCAACTCCATTTATGGTGAAGGAAGGAAAGTGGGAAGAAGGGAATGGAAGTTTCTTCCTCTCTTCTAATAGGCTCCTAGATTTTAGGAGTTTGGCCTATTTAGGGAAAGCTGGGAGAAGGGTTTTAGTTGTTCACCCATTCTCTAGATTTGGAGACCTTTTCAGTTTTGAAGGAGCTTAGGAAGGACTAGCTTGGAAGGATTTTGCATTTTTCAGTTTTCATCCTTTGCTTGGATCAAGTTAGGATCTTGCGTTTTGTTTGCATTCCTTGCATGGTTTTGAGCTTGGAGCTCCATTAAAAAAGTCCATGGCCTTTTAAGGTTTATGTTTTGAAGAAATATTGTTTTTATTTTGTAAATTCAATTTTGGGATGGGATTCTTTAAGGTTTACTCACCTTAGGGAGGGTGGAGTAACCTTGAAGGGTGTAGTAGGAAGTAGACCTAGGATGTGTAGAGTCTCCCTTGTGTGGAGGGATAATACATGGGGTTCCACGATACCCATGATGCCAAGTATGGCCTATGGGCACCTGGGGGCATAAGGAGAGTTAGAATGAATATTGTTGAAGATGGTCTTCCCAAGTCCATGTGTGGCTTGGGAAATTTGTATTTGTACTATGGCTTCTCAACCTGGTAGTCCACCTCTACCCTATTTTAGGGAGGCCTCTTGGAGGTCTTCCTCTTATTAAACCATGTTGGGAAAATTTGTTGAAGTGTGTTCTTATTGTTTACTTTCTTCATGTTTGAGTTCTATTTGTACCTTGTTCCAAATTGGATCCCCTAGCTTGGCAGTGGCCATGAAATGGCCTAGGTTCAGAGGTGAGCCTCCGTGGTTAACCTCATTCTATCAGGTATCCACTAGATTCAGGACTTGACAGATTTGTCAAGTTTGGAAATTTTGAGCTTGTAAATATCATTGAAAGCCTTGCAATATTAGTTATGTTTAAAATTTAAGAATCAAGGCTTCCTTGTAAATTTAACATTTAGTTTTATGAGTTTATTGATTATTTGGTTTATGGAAAGAAAAATCAAAATTTTGACATTGGGGGTTATTATGACAAAATGTAAATTTGAGGATTCCATTTAAATTCATAATGAAAGTGACGTGTAAATTTTTAGAAATGAATTAAGGATAAAATTTTATGATATTTCGTGATGTAGCATTTAAGGATTATTGAGTTCTTGATTCAAATATTTAATTCTAAAAATACTAAAGTTTGTTCGTAGTCTTGTTAGTATTGTAAGAGTTAGTAAGCTATGAAGTTAATGTTAGTATGATTGCCTTGTGGATATTTTTTTCAAAAAAAAAAGAGCTCAAATGGCACTTAGAAAATATTTTGTTAATTTATAGTTAGCAAATTTTTTTTTGAAAATTTAGCAAAAAAATAAAAAGCCTAAAATCAATTTTCTAAATTGATCATGTTATTAAGCTTGTTTTATAGATTGCAATGACATGTTTAAAATTTAAAAAAATCTTCCCTCATATCCACTGTTTCAAAATTCATAATTTATCCTTATTACTAATAAAATTAAATATTATTAAATACAATTTTGTAAGTTATTTACTAATAAACATATTAATTAATTTAAAAATAAAAATAAAATACATTGTATTTTATTATTAAATTTATGAGTTGGAGGGTTTATATATATATTTTTAAAAAAATCCCAAACTTGGGATGCATGAAGCAATTTTTTGTTTAAGGAATGGGGGCAGACCGAAACCCCCAACCCGCATCCCTTCTTCCTCCTCCCCGATTCCCTCCTCCTACTCTCCCGATGGCAGCGCTACTAGCTGGGCGGTACCGACACCCACCCCTCCACTATTGCACAGTGGCAGCAGAGCGGTGCTCGCTCTAGGCCCACCTCCCCTTTGCCTAAGCGTGCCTGCTCTACAAAATGTGTGTGGGGCTAGGGCATTTTTCACAGGGCTGGTAATAAAAGACAAACTTTGCTTTTAAGTTTTTTAATTTAATCTTTAAAATTTATAGATGTTAGTTTGACTTAGGTATTTAGAATTATTTTATTTGTTTTGATTTATTTATTGAGTAATTAAATAGATAATGATTCAAATAGTAGAATTTTTCATTTTAAAAAGGAAATAAAATGAAAACCTTCCTTGTACAATTGATTTTATAATATTAAGGTTTAATATAATATAAAGAGTTTGCCAAGTTTTTATTTATTAAAATAAGTTGTATATTAGTTGTAGAATAATTTGGTTACTAAAATTTTGTTTTATGAATTGCATAATTTTTTAATTTTTTTTTAAAGTAACCTCTACCTAGGGGGCAGAACCCTTTATATTGCTTAAGAAAAGAAATTACATATTCAGTGTAGGAATATTTTCTTTTACAGAACTAAACAGAAAATCCACGTAGACTATTCAACCTAAATTAGTTATACAAATACCCTATACCATTGGCAATAGCTATCAACCTTGCAACTAGTTCTTCCAGAAACAAAGAGTCATTGGTTCTACAAAAAGCCTCAAATTTTGTCATGTCATAGTCCTTCAAAATGCATAATTTATATAAGGCCCAGGCCTTCTTCATTAGTGACTTCTTACCCTTGGCTTTTAAACAAAAATAGTTCATCGGTCCACCAATGGACCCACTAACATTTAACAAATCCAATGCATGGGAAACTTTAGAATACATCTCCTCGTTGAGCATTCTGTGAGCCATGCCATTGGCGTATACTATGTGCCCCAACACTTGAATGATAGGCAGAAACATATCATATATTAGATTTTTTCCATGCACATGTCCACCTAACTAGTAATCTCTACCCAATAGAACCACCATCGTTGCCTATTCTTGCTCATTCACCTTGTTGAAGATGTGACTGATTTGCATCTCTGGTGACTCCTCAAGTGGCTCTACCTAACTACATCTACAAGCAATGCCCAAGTAAGCCATCTTTCCATTACTATGGGATGCATACCCCAATTTATAATATGCTTGCATGATGTTAAGATCGGTCTCCATTCTCAATGAAATCTCAGACTGAGATAGGAAGGGCTGTGGTGAGAATATTCCTGTCAAACTCTTGTACTCCTTCTATCTTCTACTACACTACCAAAAAAGCCCTTATGCTATCCTATGCCAGCTCTCAGAATAGTAGCTTGATCTGCCAATAGGACATCCTACAACTCCTTTTGGATTTGATCCTACTGTCCAAACAACCTATCTTACTTTGAATCGATCCCCATGTTAGCCAAGACATCCACTGCTTTGTTTCCTTCCTTGAAAATGTGTTGTATTCACAAATCTGCTAACGAATTCAAGGTGTCTTTTATATTAGGTAGCCAAGTGGATAACTTCCAATTGGTGAAGCCCTCTTTGGTTACCCCATTTATGATGACCTATGAATTCCCTTCAATAATCAACTTGTCAATACCTTTATTTTTGCACCGTTGTAGCCCTATCTCCAAGGCTGAGATCTCCACCACATTATTGGATCCAATCCCCACGTATCTTGCAATGCCTTGTGACATTTTACCTTTCTTGTCCCCGATGATTGCTCCAGCTCTGCATTTTCCAAGATTCCCTCTTCTCGCACCATGAAAGTTCAATTTATACCATCCTGATGGCGGGGCCTGCCAAATCGTGTCCCTCTTGCTTCCTTTCTCCTTTTTGATCCTATGATCTCCATACTATTTGAGATTCCACCTACTTTCTGTGTCTGAATCCTATCTCAATTGGAATCTAAATAGATGGCCCAACATCCTAGAAGTAATCATCTCCTTGATAGTTGATTCTATCATTAGAATAACCTGATGCTCCTCCATAACTTCTTCATAGAAAATCCGCCCATTCCTCTCTTTTGAAATGTGCCACACCAACATCGACGAATAGATAATCCATAAAAAACCCCATTTAGATTTATATCCATCAGTCAGCAATGCTGAGAGGAAGTCAAAAAATTAATTATTTCTTGCTAATGATAATTGCAACTTATCCAAAAGCCATTCCTAGCACATGCTAGTGAATGGACACCATAGTAATAGGTGATCAATCGATTCATCAAATTTTTTACATAGGATACACCAATGTGGACCAGCAACTCCAATAATCTTCAACCTATTACCTATGAGGATCCTCCCATGAAGGGCTACCCAAAGAAAGGCTCCTGCCTTGGGTAAAGGCTCTTTACCCTAGTAGAGTTTCGAGGGCCATTGAGAGTCTGTTTGTCTCTTCCTTTGTAATTCAAAACCTAGATGCACCTTGTAACTTCCTAACTTGGAGGCAGGCCAAATAATCAAATCTTCTACTGAGGAGTGAAGGATGATTCTGTTTGATAATATCTCCTGTAAAGCAACATGATTCTCCAATAAGGTTGAGTCAAAATTTTTGCATTTTACCTGCGATGAGAAAATGTCCTCATTGTGCATGTAATTTGAAACCCACATACCCACCATATCTTCCATATGATGGACCCATTCTTTATCTATAAAGAGAGATTCTATCAGTGGCTTCCCACTTCATAAATCCCTCCAAAATTTCCCTTTGCACCCATTGCCAATCATCCAAGTAATGTGTTTTGTAATAAGCTTCCTACGTGCCCAAATATGTTGCCAGAAATGAGAGTTGCTGGGAGAGTTTGCAATCATTAAGATTCCATCAGGTGCCCATGAATCTAAATACTTAGTCATCATAATTTGACACCACGGCTTCTCTGGAGATTTATAGATTTTCCAAGCCAATTCGGCACCCAAGGCCTTATTTTGTAAGCTCATTTGTCGCAAACCAGCACCCTTGTCTTCTTTTGCTAAGCATGTTGTGTCCTAGCTGATGAGAGGAATCTTTTTCTCATCTTTTGACCCTTCCCAAAGAAATTTTTTGAATATGCTATAAAGGTCATTCAATGCTCTGTTCAACAGTTTGTATACTGACAGATAGTAAATTGGAATAGCTGATAATATAGATTTAACCATAAGTATTCTCCTTTCTTGCATAAGCCATTTATTTTTGCATAAGGTAGCCTTACCTCTACATTTTTTAATGATCTCCTCCCATAAGCTTTGATCAACATGACCTGCGAAGAGAGGAATCCCTATATATTTGATAGGGAATGAGCCTTGCTAGAAACCCATAATATTTGATATGTGTGCTCTATTTCTACGAGAGGTGTTCAAGAAGTAGACCCTTGATTTGAATTTGTTCATACTTTGACCTAACTCTTTCTCATATATATCCAACACTTCCTTAATGATTTTCGCCTCACAGATGGTGGCCTCCCCAAATAGTATAGCATCATCCATGAATTGAGAGTGTGTAAAGGGGTCCAATCTACTATGAACAGAGATCCCCTTCCATTGCCAATAAAGGACTATTTTTTGATGAATCTACCCAACACTTTTGTCATCATTACAAATAAGAATGGAGCCAAGGGATCACCTTGTCTTATCCCATTAGTAGCTTGGAAGAAACCACATATAGCTCCATTTACAAATATAGAGAAGTGAATAGAGGATACACAAAAGGAAATGCATTTAATCCAATTCTGATCAAATCCAAGTCTATCAAGAACCACCCAAAGAAATGGCCATCTTACTCTATCATAAGCTTTACTTAAATCAAGTTTGACAATCATACCTTTTTGTTTTGTTGAATGAAGGCTATGAATCAACTCACCTACTAAAAGAATGTTGTCCACAATTTCACGACTTGGCACAAATTCGTGTTGTTCAATCGAGATTACCTTGTCCAAGATAAGCTTGAGTCTGTTCACTATTGCTTTAGACAAAGTTTTTTAAATGGCATTGCAGAGGGAAATGGGATGAAAATCATCCATAGTTGAGCAGTCCTACTTTTTAGGAATTAAAGCTATAACCATGTTGTTCATTTCCTTAACAAACTGGCCCTTCTTCCTAAAAGATTCCACCACATTAAGAATGTCCAATCCCATAAATTCCCAGCATTTTTGGAAGAATTTGGAAGGAAAACCATCAGGACCTACTTCTTTGAAAGGGGGATAATCAAAATTGGCCTTCTTGATTTCTTGCAGAGAGAATGGTGGGATAAGCTTGAGATTATCTTCCTCTGAAATGACTCTGTCTAATGCTTTTAAAGTCAATGAGGAAGAATGAAGTTCCAGAGCAATAGCTAAACCTAGAAGACCTTGAAAATGACTGACCGCTATTCATTCAATCTCTGAGGAAGAGTCATAACATCTCCCCTAATCATCACGTATATGATTGATAATATTATACACTCTTCTAGATTTAACTGAAGCGTGAAAAAATTTAGTTTTTGAATCTCCATCTTGAATCCATAGTTCCCTTGATCTATCTCTCCAGTAGATTTCTTCCCTAAGTAATAGTTCTGCCAGTTAATTCTTGAGAGATTTTTCCTTTTCAAACTCTACATTTGACATACCTACATTAATTACAATTCATTTCAGATCCTCCAATTTAGATTCAACCCACATCTTTTCTTGAAATTTTTTTTTGAATGTGCTAATATTCCATTCTTTAATTTTGGTTGTGATCAATTTGAGTCTCATAATGAATGTGAAACTTGGTGTACCCTTGAATATGTTGCTTTCCTTCCACCAGCCTTCTAATTTTGGCAAAAAATCCTTATCTCTCCACCACATGTTTTGAAATATGAAGCTACCTCTAAAGCTCTTATGATCAATCTTGAAGCACAACTGCACCAGGAAATGATCTGATAAGGAAATGGGGAGAATACTGGAGTCCAAGTTTGTGTCTGAGTGAAGCCAGGAAGGAGACACCAAAAATCTATCCAATCTCTCTGAAATTCTAGCAAAATTGGATTGCCTATTAGTCCAAGTGAATCTTCCATTTGAAGGAACCACATCAAAGAGTTGATGATGGGATACAAACTCCTTAAATTCTTCCATCACTTGGTTTGGCATTCTAAGGCCTCCAAATTTTTCATCTACATCTAGTAGTGCATTAAAGTCTCCCGCTATCACCAATTTAGCATCCAACAGACTATTAATTTTACTCAACACGTCTACCCAAAGCTGATATTTGGCCTCTGTTTTGATCGGGCCATAGATATTGAAAAGATAGAACTGAATGTTGTCAACTAAAATGATGGCTCTATCAAAAATCCAATTATCTTGTCTATCTAATTCATACATCTTGACCTTACAGGGTTTCTGCATAATACCCAGACCACCTACCGTACCTCTGGCCTGTTGAAAGTATCCTTCAAAAGAATTACAAGAACGAAGAAAACTAAGAGCTTTATCAAGATTCAATTTTGTCTCTTGAAGCAGAAAAATGTCACCTTCTATTTTGAAAAATGCTCGTTTTATCAAGCATTTTTTGTTAGGGGTAGAAAGTCCCCTAAAATTCCATGTAATGATCCTCATGGCTTACCAAGGGACACCCCTCCCTTGGCCTTCTTCATGAAGTCTACCACACTAATGATCCCTTTCTCCTTAGCCTTGTCTTCCCGCAATTGTCTGTTGGAACGCCTTCTCCTACCCCCTTTAGCTTTTCCCAGAAGTACATTGGTAGATTGGCTAATGACTCTTGGCTCAATTGTGTCCAAAGCATCTCCCAAAAGATAGTCCTCCAATGAGACTCTATCATACTCCATATCCAAATCTGATTGTGCTTGTCCCTGCTTGGGCACAATCTCAGAAGAAAACACATCTTGATTCTTAGGAGCAGAGCATTCTCCTTCTTCTATCGACACTGAAGGGAGTTGCTTAGAAAGCTTTCTATCAGGCATAATGGTTGCCATAACCATTTTTTGTGTATTTGCTTTTGGAACCCATTTTTTAACAGGTTGAACAAAAACCTTGCAATTCGCTGTCGAGTGAGATTTGAAGCCACATCGTGCACAAACCAGAGTAGAAGTTTCAACCTCTATTTGTTGCCACCAAGTGCAATTTCCTCTTTTTAAAATGATGTAGTTAGGAATTTTTTGGACCGCCACTATCCTCATTCTAGCATAAAGATACAAATCGTTCTCCACAATCGATTCGTCCACTTCTAGAAGAGTGCCCAATGATCTACCAATGCATTCCAAACTTGTGTCACCCCAATACTCTAATGGTAAATTATACATTCTGATCCAAACAAGAGATTGATATACTGCTAAGGTGAAGGATTGAAATTTTGTTGCCAAGGTTGGAGATACAGATGTAGCACTCCCTTGGACCAATTTTGTTTATTTAGAATCCTGTCCCGTTTCTTTGCTTTTGTGAAGATGACAATAAAGAAACCTTTGGGTATGAACTTAATGACAGTTTATGTATTCCATTTGTCCATTAGCCAATCCCTGATTTCATCCCTTCACAGTTGACCTCCCACAAATCTGGCAATAACTGCCATTTTTTCCCAAATCGTAGCATCCTCTGCAATTTCTTCCGGAATGTCAATCTCCATAGTCTTATCATTATCCTTCGAAGCTTGCTTGAAATGATCCCCAAGATTCCCCCAGTTATTAGACCTTCACGGGTTGCGACTCCTACCAAAATCCTGAGAGGGAAATCTCTCTTCTCGCCTGAACCAATCTCTCCTCTTTTCCCCTCTCCTCTCTCCCCTCCGCTCCGCCATCTTCACTTTATGAATTGCATAATTAAAATAGATTCAATTAAATTAAATTTAGTTTTTGTAATTTGAAATAAGATAAATTCAAAAGGTTTATTTAATTATTTATTTTATTTTAGAATTATTATTTTAAATTTAAAACATGTCTTAATTAGTTTATCATGTAAACTAATTTAGATTACCCTTAATTTGCAATTGGTTTTATTAAGTATATATTTGATTAATTAAATAGATATGTTTTAAATCTAGTGTTATGTACAAAATTAGACTTGTAAAAAAATAAAATTATGTATTAGTTTATCAAATATTAAATTGAGAAATAAAAAGGGGAAAATTAAGTATATATTAGTTTTATTAATTAAGTTGATAATCTTATTAGTGTAGATTTATTTTGTTAAAGGTTTATTTATTAGCTTAATATTTAATCAGATCAGATATTTTTGATTGATCTTTTATCATCCTTAGGCCTTGTCTAGGGTCTTAATGACCTCTTTAGACTTGAAGGCTGACTTTTGTGCATGGTTGACTTTCGGTCAACTCTAGTCAAACTGGAGACAAGCATCTTAGTTTGCATACATGCCCTTTACCAATAATGTTGTTAAACATTAGATGTTTGTAGGAAGCCAAGTTTATGCATAGTTGACTTTCGATCAACTTAGTCAAACCTTGGACATCACCTTAGTTTGCATGCATGACAACCTTGTCCTAGCAAGTTTTAACCTTATAGAACCTTGTTGGTCATGTTTGGGCACAATTGACTTTTTGGTCAACCCTCGGTCAACCTTGGTCAAATGCCTCGGTTTGCATGCCCAAGTAATCCTTATGGCTTTTTGTAACCTTTTAGCATGGTTGTATGTACTTCGATGAATAGTTGACTTTTGGTCAACTCTAGTTGACTTTTAGTCAATTGTCTCATTTTGTGTGCCGGTCGAAGAGAATAGTCTAGGGAACCTTGTAGCTTGGTTTAGAGCTGCTTGATGAGGTTTGACTTTTGTTTAAACTGGGTCAACCTTCTATGGTTTCCCTTAGGGAGTTGTCAGAATCTTCTCTAATCATAGTTGTCTATTATCTCTCTACACCATTTTGCATGCACACAGAGACTTGTGCCAGTTAGGGCTTCACTTCCTAGTTGCGTAACCGTGTTTAGTTAGATGGTTAGTAGGTTTTTAGAAAAAAAATTATAGTTGAGTTTTGCTCAACTTTTGGGCATGACAGGCCCAAGGAATATTTCTAGCACACAAAACATTGGTTGGATACCACACAACATGAATTGTATCTCTCATTTTGTAACTCAAATCCTAACATTAAGATTGGACAAACAATATTTGAAAGATTCAAGCCATTTTTTGTAAAGATAAATAAATCTTTTGAAACTTGTTATTGTCAATATCATATTGAATTCAATCTCTACTATCAAGGGTTTAGAAAGATGATAGAAGAAAAAGGTGGTTCTCAAAATGATTTTCCTAAACATCCAAGCCAATTCATAGCATCAATCTTATGTAACAAATCAATTGATCATGAAATAATTGAAATAGATTGCATAAGAGGAACTTGTCAAACATGCGGGGATTTGGCTAAATTTCCTTTGAGACTTGAAGATATTGACATGATGAGGATGGTAAAATGTAGGAGATACAAGTACATAAAGTTTGAAACAAAAGTCGGGAAAGAATCAACAAGGTTGAAATATGTAGAGGACAAGATACCTATTGCAACATTTATGGAGAACTTTTGTAAATTGATTCAACCATACATACGTCATGTGTTTTTTACTAAATGGCAAGAAGAACAGTTCCAATACTAAAAGAAACATTTCCAATTGGAACAATTTTATCAGTTGTTGATTTTGTAGAGAATTAATCCTTTGTTTCTCAAGAACAACTTCAAGCAGAATACTACTATATAGAGAAAATCACTATCATGGTACATGTATCTTATCGACATGCATAATTAGGTTTGAATGGTGTTGAAAGTACATATCAAGAATGGGTCATTAAGAAAGAATATCACTTTTACATTAGTGATGATAAAGAGCATGACATACATTTTGTTGAGCATTGCTTTAAGATATTTTTTGGATATTTGGAAAATAAAGGCATCAAAATTGAAAACCATTTCATTTGGTTGGATGGCTATGTAGCACAATTTAAATCAGAAAGGCCATTTTATGCACTATGATGATATCATCGATACCAAAAGATACCACATATTTGGAGTTTCTTTGAGACTGGACATGGAAAGGGAGACCATGATGGTGTAGGAGCTTGTATCAAATGTGATTTATGAAAGTATCAATTGGCCTATCAGGGATATCATATAAATAATACTCATGATGTAGTTGTTTGGTGCAAGATGCATTTTGTGGTGCCAAATCATGATAACACATCATCATGATCAGATTGAGTCATATCATTCTAAGTATTATGGGAGATATCAGGTATAAATCTTCAACATCACTTGTTGTAGCTATAATTTATGTACATGTGCTTTGAATTTATTGATCATCAAAGATAACTTATATGTGTACATTATATAGATCTACCTATATACACGATTTAAACTTGTCTTCAAATTTTACACGTGTCTCTCTAATGAAGGTGTTGATAGAAGATCAATCCATGGATGGAAGAGATTAGACACAACAAGATCCTTGCATTCAATTATGAGTATGGATAGTAATGTGTGGTCATTCTACACTAGAAATTAGTCATGCTTTTTTTATGACTACATTTCTAAAAACTATGATGAATGTATCAACCAAAAATGTGGATATGTTAGTGAATGGAATTTGTTTCCACTAGATGTTACAAACACAAATGATGAAGTTGAGGATTAAAGCTTTGATGACATTCCATTGATTTCTACAGATTATGACCATATTTTAGGTTTGATAAAAATTGGTATGTGTGTGTATGTATGTATGTGTATATATATATTGAAAAAGGATTCATAAACTCAATTCATAAATAAAGTATGTTTTTAATTTATATTTACAAACCTCAAATTAAAAGTTCACTTTAAATGTAGGACAAGTTTTTGTAGTAGTAGAAGAGCCTGGAAATGTGGAAGGTGTTAGTTACTATTTATTAAGTTGCAACAAGGAGAGGATGAAGCTAACAAAGAATGAAACAAGTGATGAAATTGTGTTTCCCATAGGTTAGTACTGTATTTAAGTTCCACAAGTATTAAACTTGAGTGAGGTACAAATTCCAATGAAATTATACGTTTATTTATATGGTTAATTTCACATCTATATATATAACATTGTTGAACTTATCTGTGCAGGTTCAGTTGTTGTGCAAGGAACATATTTGAAGAAAATCAAAATACTTAAACATGGGGTTCATTTTGTTGATTATCAACCTAATAATAAGGTTTATCAGTATAGCCATCTTGTAATTACCATTATTCTATCTCTTCATCCAGTGACATGACATGGCATTCATAACTGGAGACTATTGATGACCATGAGAGAATATTAAATGTTATTTGAGAGAGAGATAAAACACTTGATGTGGACTAAATCATGCATGAAATATGATTTGTACTAAAATTTTCATGGGTGAGACCAAAGGTTTTCTTATCTCCATTCTTTCCTACTAGTGCCCATAGTGAATAAAGCAATTTTTAAAAAATTATAATATATCTAAAAAATGTCTTACTTGGATATGATTTATTAATTATCCACCTGAATATGGATGTGTATTGAATGCATGTTTCTATTGGATACAATTGTCTGAAGGACATTGGTGGATTAGCTATGTGTTGTCTTTGATGCCACACAAATGTCATATCAATTATCATTCTCAGTGTCTACCAAGTTCAGTTGGTCAGCTAAGCGGTTCTCAGTGTCTACCGAGCTCAGTCGATCAGCTAGGCAATTTTTAGTGTCTACCGAGATCTCTCAGGTGTCTAAAGGAAACATGATAGGGTAACAGTGTTAACCGAGCCTCCTCGGTTATCGAAGGAAAAGTAGTGGTTACCGAGCTCTCTCGGTCTTCGAAGGATGTTGTAGAATTTGCTATGGTTACCGAGTTCACTCGGTCACCGAAGGAAATCTTTTCAGGAATAATGTTTACTGAGCAAGGTCGACCCTTGAAAGGATTTTGTTATTACAGTTTGTTTATCCAAGCTGACTGTTATAATAATTATTAGTGCTGACTTGAAAATCTAAATGTTAATTAGAATGGCATATATATATAGAAGGTCAAGTGGTGAATAAAATATATACAGCATGCAAAAATCATTTTGAAGAAAGGTATGTGTGAATTTTGAAGGATGGTTAGATATCCTTGAGGAGAAGCAAATATTTATTTGATCAGTAAGGATCTAGTTAAGTAGAACATAGATCTATATTCAGCAATTCAGTTGTAGGTCATTTCATTGTTACTCTCTTACAATTGTAGCAGTGATATCAAAATCTCTTAACCGAGTTGGTTTAACAACCATTTTGTAAATCCTCTAACAAGGTGACAGTTCTATTGAATTGTTTCAAGACCTCTTACAAGGTCACTCCTAGTAGGGTGATTAAATCCTCTAACAAGGTCACACCTAACAGTGTGTTTTGTAACCTTTTACCGGGTTGGCTTCTAACCGGGCATCACTTCAGAAGAGTGAAAAATAGTAACTAGTTACATTGGTGGTTTTTCCCATATTGGGTTTCCATGGTAAATCTAGTGTCTCTTGTGTTCATGTTATTTTCTTTATTCATGTAAGTTAATCAGTGATGAATGCTTAAGAACAGTTTAATTATTACACACTTCAAGGATCAAGTTTCAACATTTATCTATATGTTTACCTAGTGGCAACAATAAATAATTTGCTAAGATATCTAAGGGATCAGTGATAATATTTTTGTGGTTAACTGATTCACCCCCCCTCTTAGTTACTGCATCTATATTTCCAACAATTGGTATCAGAGCTTTTGGTGCTTGCAGGAAGGGTTTCAAGGACCTAAGCTAAAGATCAGGATGTCTTACAAAAGAGAAATTCCAAGGCTTAACAGAAATAACTTTTCAGCATGGCAAGGTCTCATGAGACTTCATCTGGCTTCCATTGGTGATTCAGGATGCAAATATATTGATCAAGAATATACAATTCCTACTGGCACATTAACTATTGAAGACATTACAAAGAAGAAGAACCATAACACTATGATGATAGACATTGCATCAGCTCTTAGCTATGAAGAATTTGATGAAATCAAAGACTGCACAACTGCTCATGAAATGTGGAACAAGCTGAAAAAAATCTATGGCGGTGATGAAAATGTGAAGAGAGCCAAAGCAGAGAGCCTAAGAGGACAGTTTGATCAGATGAAAATGAGAGAAGAAGAAAACATTACAAAATATGTTGAAAGGATCAAGACAAGTGTTAGTGCAATTAGAGCTTCTAGAGGAAAAATTGATGATGAAACTGTTATAAGTAAGGTTCTTAGAACATTACTTCCTATTTATGCAATAAGAGTTTCTGCTATTCAAGAAAGAAGATGTGAAGAAAATCACAATATAACTTTGGATGCCTTAGTTGGAAGATTGACAGCCTTTGAACTCGATAACTATGACAACTATGTTCCAACTTCTAAAAATATTGAATCAGCTTTTGAGGCCAAACTTTCTCTCAAGAAAGGGAAGAAAATCCAATCAGAAAGTGAAGAAAAATCAGAGGAAAGTTCTGATAGCGATCTTGAAGTTATTGAAGCATTACTTGCAAAGAAGTATTCAAGAGGCAGAGGAAAATACAAAGGTAAAACTCCCTTAATCTTTTTTTCATGTGAAGAAATTGGTCATATTGCAGCTAGGTGCCCAAACAAGAAAAGAAGAGATGAGAAGAAAAATTACAAGTACAATGGCAAAAAGAATTTCAAATCATTCAAGGATAAAGGTAAGAAAACATGTTTTTTAGCTAAAGATTCAGATGATAGTGAAGAAGAAATTGTTTTCATTACTGTAAAAGATGAATCTGATAATGATGAAGATGAGATGGCACTTATCTCTCATATAAGAAAAAATGATACATGGATTATAGACAGTGGATGTTCACATCATATGACTGGTGATAGGACTAAGTTTCAACACTTTGAAAACTTTGATGGTGGTAATGTAAGGTTTGGAAACAATGAACTTGTTGTATAAAAGGAAAGGGATGAATTTCATTAACCAAAGAACTTATATGTGATAATGCATATTGGGTTGAAGGACTAAAGCATAATCTTCTAAGTGTAGCATAGCTAATTAACATTGGATTCAAAGTTGAATTCATGAATGGCAAAGCAAGACTATTGGATGACAAAGGAAAACTGATAGGATCAAGTAAACAAACCAAAGGTAACCTGTGTTATCTTGACCTTGGTGATTACTCATGTTTTATTGCTCAAATTGAAGAAAGTTGGTTATGGCACAAAAGGTTATGTCATGTAAATTTTGACAACATGATGAAAATAAGAAAATTCAAGAAAGTAAGAGGTATTCCTACTTTGAAGAAACCTGATGTTGGTCTATGCAAGAATTGTCAAATTGGTAAAATGGGAAAGTCTAGTTTTAAAAGTAAAAACTATCAGTCTGAAGAAATTTTGGAAATTGTGCATATTGATTTATGTGGACCTATTGGAATTGAGAGCTATACCAGAGAAATTTTTTTTATTCTCTTTGTTGATGATTACTCTAGAATGATGACTATTATGTATTTAAGAGAAAAATCATAAGCATTTGAGAAGTTCAAATGGTATTTAGCCAGAGTAGAAAAGGAAATAGGAAAAAGAATAAAATGCTTGAGATCAGACAGAGGTGGTGAATTCATCTCCCATGAATTCAATAATTTTTGCATTGAAAGAGGAATCAAAAGACAGGTATCAGCCTTGAGAACTCCTGAGCAGAATGGAATAGCTGAAAGAAGGAACAAATCTATCATGGACTATGCAAGGACTCTAATGATTGAAAAGAACATTGCTATGAAATACTGGAAGGAAGCTATCAGCACTGCAGTTCATACCTTGAACCGAGTACAACTGAGAAAAGATACATTCAAGACTCCGTATGAGCTATGGTATGGCTACAAACCAAATGTAAGTTACCTAAAAGTATTTGGTAGTAAATGTTATATTTTATAAGAATCTAGAAAAGGAAAATTTGATGTAAAAAGTGATGAAGGAATATTTTTGGGATATTCTTGCAAAAGAAAGGCATATAGATGTCTAAATTTGTCTACTCACAAAATCATAGAAAGCACACATGTGAGAATTGATGAGTTTGCAGAAAAGACTGAAGAAGAAAGCAAAAAGGAACCAGAGGATTACAGAAAATTTGTTTACATCAAACCTGATACATTGCCAGACACATTTGTCAAGAAGGAAACTACATCTACCGAGCCCAGTACAGTAACCGAGTCACAAGAAGAAGTTCATACCGAGTCACAAAGTACCAAGTCTCAGTTTGAAGCTACCGAGCAAGTATCTACCAAGCCCGAGCAACCTGAACCTGAAGATGAAGAAGATGACAATGTAACTCATTCAAGAAGCAAGGAACCTGTATTGGCCAAGTACGTCAAAAAGCATCATAAACCAGATCAGATTATTGGAAACAAATCAGATGGTACTATGACAAGAAGTAAACTAAAAGGTACATGTTTATTTGCTGATTTTAAACCTAAAAATGTCAAAGATGCATTGAAAAATGAAAGTTGGATTGAGGCTATGAATGAAGAAATAGAGAAAATAGAGAAAAATAAGACATGGACTCTTGTACCTAGGCCTAAAGATAAAAATGTAATTGGGACAAAATGGGTATTCAGAAATAAGTTGAATGAAGATGGTCAAGTATTAAGAAACAAAGCAAGATTGGTATGTAAAGGATATTCTCAAGAAGAAGGAACAGATTATGGAGAGAATTTTTCTCCTGTTGCAAGATTAGAAGGTGTGAGGACTTTACTTGCATATGCAGCACATAAATGATTTAAGGTATATCAGATGGATATAAAAGGGATATGGTCTGCAAATTACACAAAGCATTGTTTGGTCTAAAACAAGCTCCTAGAGCATGGTATGAAAGATTACTTAACTATCTTACTCAGATTGATTTCAAAAGAGCTAATGATAATAGTAATTTATACATCAAAGAAGGATCAGATAACAAAATTGTTTTGGCAGAAATATTTGTGGATGATACTGTGTTTACAGGAAATGATGATCAGTGCAAAGAATTATCAGAGCATATGAACAAAGAATTTGAAACGTCTATGTTTGGTCAAATAAAATTTTTTGTTGGACTTCAGATTCAGCAGAACAAAAATGGTATCTACATTACTCAGTCTAAATATATCAGGGAAATACTTAAGAAATTTGGTATGGAAGATTCAAAACCAGTTGGTACACCCATGTGTATTGGATTGAAGCTTACCAAAGATGATGATTCAAAAGAAGTAGATCAGACCTTATACAAATCAATGATTGGAAAATTACAGTATGTAGTACACACAAGGCTTGATATTGCCTTAGTAGTTGGTATAGTGGCAAGATTCTCGGCTAAACCCAGAGAAAATCACATGATGGGAATCAAAAGAATCTTGAGGTATTTAAGGGGAACTGAAGATTATGGCTTGTGGTATAAATTTGGAGGCAATCTAGATTTAAAAGTGTTTACTGATGCTGATTGGGCAGGAAACATTGATGATAGAAAGAGTACAAGTGGTGGAGCATTCTTTCTTGGCAAGAGGTTAGTATCTTGGACTAGTAAAAAGAAAAATTGCACATCCCAATCCATAGCAGAAGCAGAATATGTTGCTGTAGCAGTAAACTGCTCTAATATTGTATGGTTTAAATAGCTTTTGGAAGGCATGAAGGTTGAGATCAAAGAACCAGTTGTTATGTTTTGTGATAATACAAGTGCAATAAATATTTCAAAGAATCCAATAATGCATTCCAAAACCAAGCACATTACAATAAAATATCACTTTGTCAGAGAATTGGTGCAAGACAAGGAAATCAGATTGGAATATATTCATACAAAAGAACAAATTGCAGATATCTTCACCAAGCCACTACCTAAGGATGCATTCTTGTATCTAAGAGGCAAGTTAGGGGTCACTCCCCTGTCTGAGGTTCACTAAATAAATTTTTAGTGATGCATCAACCAGAACATGTTGAAGATCAATCAGTTCATGTAGCATGGTCAGGGAATCATTGCATATGAATCAGTACATAAGGTACATTGATATTTATCAAAACTGTGTAAGTTGTCTTTGGCATGTGTTGTCAAAGAGGGAGAGTTTGCTGTCATTTCAAGAAATTTATAAGAAGAATAATTTGAGAAGTTAAGAGGGAGAGTTCTCAGTCAGAAAGAAGTTTGAAGATGATGGGAATTAGAATGAAGCTAAGGATATCTTTCTTACTCTAGGTTTCTTTGTGAAATTTCATTGTGCTATGACATGTTGTGTACCCATCAATGCCAAAGAGGGAGATTGTTGGATAAAATTTTCTAAAGGACATTGTTGGATTAGCTATGTGTTGTCTTTGATGCCACACAAATGTCATATCAATTATCATTCTCAGTGTCTACTGAGTTCAGTCGGTCAGCTAAGTAGTTCTCAGTGTCTACCGAGCTTAGTCGGTTAGCTAGGCGGTTTTTAGTGTCTACCGAGATCTCTTAGGTGTCTAAAGGAAACATGACAGGGTAACAGTGTTAACTCAGCCTCCTCGGTTATCTAAGGAAAAGTAGTGGTTACCGAGCTCTCTCAGTCTTTGAAGGATGTTACAAAATTCACTATGGTTACCGAGTTCACTCGGTCACCGAAGGAAATCTTTTCAGGATTAATGTTTACCGAACAAGGTCAGCCCTTCAAAGGATTTTGTTATTATAGTTTGTTTATCCAAGCCGACTATTATAATAATTATTAGTGCCGACTTGACAATCTAAATGTTAATTAGAATGGCATATATATATAGAAGGTCAAGTGGTGAATAAAATATATACAGCATGCAAAAATCATTTTGAAGAAAGGTATGTGTAAATTTTGAAGGATGGTTAGATATCCTTGAGGAGCAGCAAAGATTTATTTGATCAGTAAGGATCTAGTTAAGTAGAACAAAGATCTATATTTAGTAATTCAGTTGCAGGTCATTTCATTGTTACTCTCTTACAATTGTAGCAGTGATATCAAAATTTCTTAACCGAGTTGGTTTAACAACCATTTTGTAAATCCTCTAACAAGGTGACAGTTCTATTGAATTGTTTCAAGACCTCTTACAAGGCCACTCCTAGCAGGGTGATTAAATCCTCTAACAAGGTCACACCTAACAGTGTGTTTTGTAACCTTTTACCGGGTTGGCTTCTAATCGGGCATCACTTCAGAAGAGTGAAAAATAGTAACTAGTTACATTGGTGGTTTTTCCGATATTGGGTTTCCACGGTAAATCTGGTGTCTCTTGTGTTCATGTTATTTTCTTTATTCATGTAAGTTAATCAGTGATGAATGCTTAAGAATATTTTAATTATTACACACTTCAAGGATCAAGTTTCAACATTTCTTTGTATGTTTACCGAGTGGCAACAGTAAATAATTTGCTAAGATATCTAAGGGATCAGTGGTAATATTTTTGTGGTTAACTAATTCACCCCCCCTCTCAGTTATTGCATCTATATTTCCAACAGTTGCTATTTACAAGTTATTAAATCAAATCTCTAAGTTGATTAATTCTAGGTCATGTGGATACAAGTAGTCTAACTTTGGAATATGAATGTGTACATTAAATTTGCATGTTACATTAGGACACATGTTTTGAATATAAAATCTACAAAGTACAATAACATTAAATTAAAAGTGCATGCACCTATTATTGAATGTACAATTAAATATAAGTAAGATTCAATCAAACATAGGTCTCAATTATATAGCTCACATGTGTCATTTAAATAATTCATAACTTTCATAAACATGTAATCAAACATCATTCATATGTTCAATCTGTTGACACCTGAAAATTTAGGTCCTAAATATGCAAAATATCAGGGAAGTATAATCTTCATTTTCATTTTCATGTTATTTCCCTATGCTAAAAAATTAAACGATTGAAAAGGCATAAATACTCATCATTAGCCTATTTTCATGTTCATGGATTTAGCTTTTAATTATTTTATTTCAATAAATTTAATACATGTATATTTTGAAACAAAATAATTATAAAAAAGAATAATATGATGGTTGGGTAAAAAGGTGGCGAGAGGGACTTGAACACTTGACCTCTCAAGCCAACCCTTTTTCCTACCCATGTACCATTCTACCCTCTAATCAATTAGTCTATTGTTATTCTTTAAGAGGATTTGAAAGAGAAATTAATTTATTTACATTCTCCTGTGCAGGTGCAAAATCAAGACAAATTCTCACACAAGGAGTATATCTTATTAAAATAATTTTAAATTTTTGAATATGAATATTTCTTTTCTTGTATAATATTTACTTTATTAATTTTTAGAAAAAAAGAATGGGGAGAGGGAGTTGAACACTCGACCTCTTGACCCAACCTTTCTTCCTATCCTAACTACCCATCCAACCCTAACCGATTGACCTATTTTATTCCTTGAGAGTATGGTTACAGGAAAATGGATAAATTCTAGATTATTTTCTTCCCTTTAGTAATTTAGGAATAAATTATTAGGGTAGAAAATGTGTTTGAGTTTCTTTTGTATTATGTGTTTAAAAGATTTTACATTTTAATTTAGGTCTTTACTATGCAATTCTTTTTAAGGGCTTGTTTTCATTTACCTTAAGTTACTAAAGAGAAAATAACATTTCTTACTCTACCCTTTGGTAATTTTAAAATCAAATTATTAGGGTATAATGAATTGTGTTTTACCTTATTAGATTTATATTTTTTCACCTTTGCAAATACTAATTAGGTGATTTGAAAATATATGCTCTTATTGTTATTATATTTCATTTTCATTTCATAAAGATGCATATTTAGTGTTTTGTTTAGAAAGTAAAATTATTTTTCCCTAAAAATTAAATGCACTTTTACAAATGAGTTGTGAGATTTTATTTTATTTTTACATTAGAAAGAATTTCTTGATATTTGGGTTATTGTTTTCATCCTCTTCTAAAGTACTAATACCCTTACCCTATATAAATTTTGTTTTTTAAAATATCACTTTAGGGTAACTGTACCTCTTTTTTCTAGGGTGAGCTATAATGTTTTTAACTATTGAACCCTAATGTTTTAGAAACACATTTATTTGAGGATATATTATATCACATATTGGAAAAAATGTTTTGAGAAGGGAATATACTATGTTTTAAAATTTGAAAGTAAAATTTCAAATTTTAAATATAAAATTATATTCCTATTTATGGATCTTAATATTTATCTTAGCTAATACGATTTTTATATTTTTTGATAATTAAAAGTGGGTACATGTGATTAATTGTTTCAACCTTATTGATACTTTTACTTATATTAACAAAAACATTTATATGTGTTATGTCATGATTTTATTAATATTTTATTTCGATACATTATTTATTATTAAAATAAATAAATCTTAAATAGGGATCATTTTGAAAGCTTAAAACATTATTAAATATAATGACCTTAATTTTAAAATTTATTGAAAGATTATCTAATATCGGATTTTTGTGTGCAGGAGTTAAACATGTGGAGTATCATGCAAAATACCTGAAGATATGATAAATTATGTCTGTTATATGGGAAATGTTTTTCCTTAAAACCATTTATATGGTTAAATTTGTAAATGTTAGGGTCCGTTTTCGGGATTAGGTTTTTGTGAAAAGGTATGTCTTTTCACGGGAAACCTTTGAATAACATATTTATAATGAATCATTTGTAATCGAAAAGAACATGACACAATTAGAAGAAAAACTCCAGCAACTACAAATTTTTGAACCATATATGCAAGTTTCTCAAATGTCACATGAGATAAGTTGTTTCATGCTTACTTGAGGTTATATGTTATTTTTTTCCAGTTAGTTTTTCAGATACTCTATGGATTAGGGTGTTCTATTGTGTTTTATTCCCTAAATTTTATAATTCAAAGTTAATATGTGCAACTCAAATATCAATTGTATGGTCTATGAACCTACCATTGTTCTTATCGGTATCTTAATTTGAGTTAAATTCGATAGGATTAGTTGTGTGAATTAATTTGAATTGTGAATCAAGCGTACAAGCCTATGGAATGATAGTCTTGCTTTATTAAAAGTAAGTTTTCTTAAAAATGTCTCTGACTATACATAGGATTGGAAATATCTGACTCTATATCTTAAATTTTCATTAGGCACCTGATCTTATTTCATTTGAAAATTGTTATTTGGTTCTTCTTTGTAGTTATAAATAAATCTAATTACTTTCTTTAAAGGATTTGTAATTAGGTTTTAGTGATAGTTCAACTTTAGTTTAGATTTCATACAATATAGCTATCAAGAGACTATATTATCTTCCTCCAAAGATCAATTACCCCTTTGGAAGGAATTTCATTTATCTGTGCGTGCATTTGTGTAGCATAGGGAACTTGTGAATTTAGGCCTACATGCCTTGGCTTGATCAAGCCATAATTGTAGAGGTACTAGTGTGTGCTTGTCAATTGGCCAAAAATGGTCCATCATTTTTTAGCACCAACAAATTGGTGACTCTGCTGGGGACGCTATCAATAAAAGACATTTGTAGAATCTTTGGTTATAGTTGTGAGACTCTACTGGGATAAAGGATTCAGAACAATTTATTTCCTCATAGAAGGTGAGGTGGTGACTCTAAAACTCAATTTTAAAAAAATTAGGAAAAGCGTATGTTAGGGAGAAGATATCTAAAGAATAATTTATTCATTGAATTGGAACTGATAAGGGGAAATAAGAAGGAAAAAAAGAAAATGTTGTATGTGTCTCCTGAAAAATAGCCTGACAAGGATGATCAGGAATTGTCTTGTGAATAATTTCCTAATTCAAACCATCATAGCCGAGAGGGAAGTGATGAAAATTGCTATCCCTTCTCTCAAAATAATAATTGGATGCATGATTCTCATGATACATAGAATTAGGAGATGACTCAGAGAGAAGAAAGAATTAACAAATGGATGGATGTATTTCATGAAATGGCTGAATCAGGAGAAGAAGAAATGGTTGTGGCCCTCGAGAGAAAACCAGAAGAGATATTAAAAAGAATGGGAATAGAAAGAGATAAGATCATATCACCTAGGGACATGAGGGATCTTAAGGTTGATAGGAATGAAGGTTACACTCCTCCCCAAAAGAAGAATGGTGGGCATATTTTCAACAATCATACAAATCCTCTGTTTGAATTAGACAATGGAGAAAGGACTTCAAGAAATGACAATGATCTGTTCAAAGTTTTTTCTAATCCAATATATAATATAGATAAAAAGCGGGAGAGCACTAATGATTGTTGTGACAATCAAAACAATGGGGAAAGAGCTGTGATAAATAGAAATGGTTGGGGAGAGAAAGATCATTTTGAATGGAGGAGTGATAGAGAACCACATGATCACAATAATGGAATAAATTTCCTTGGATATGATCAACATAAATAATATAAGCATCCAGATAATGCATATCAAAATAATGAATATCGAAATCAAAATAATGAACGTGATGTGCATAATGAAAATATTCAAGGATAACCTGTGTATAATAGAAATGTCCCCAGTTTATCAAATAATGATAAGCATTTTCAAGATGTTAATTACATTCAGCATCCACAAAAAAGTAGTGAGATGGTAGGGAAATTTGATGATCGTATGCAAGGTAAAAATAGTGATTATCTATAGCCAAATAGTCTTGTAAATGAGTAATATGTTATAGTTGGAAAGGAAGACGGAGGTGTATGACATGGAGGTGAAGTTCCTGGTCAAAACATGCATTATCAACAAGGTAACTGCCAGCATCGTGATTCATATAATAACCTGCATGAGAAGAGCAATTCATAGTAAGCCAATCATGCAAATCAAGTAAATAACCAATATGACCAACTTAATGATTTACAACGGATTAATAGTAATGTACAGCCTTATGAGAAATATATGGGTAAGAATATCATTAATAATAAGGTAGGCTATGATATGCAGTATGATGGGGTCCATGTGCAGCCTCAGGGCACACGTCATTGGCATCAGCAACAACATGATACACATAACGTGTATCATGAACAAAATAATGTGCAACAAAACAATTACCCATTAAGTAAAGAGACTCACGGTGGGTTGAGTGATGAATTGCAAGGGCAAAATGTACGGTTCAGTGGTATTGACCAAAGAGATAAACCCACAGAGGAATATGAACATGCGCTTGGTTTGAAGAAGCGTTATGTCAAGAAAACTCATGCAAATTATAATAATGTAGATTTTGATTGTAATTCACGTGACCAACACATTAAGGAGAATGCAAAGGAATACATGTATGGTCTGAACAATAATAAATTGCATTATCACAAACATAATTCACAACACCCTAATTTGCACGTGTAAGGCATGCATTGTGATAACATACAACCTAGTAATATCAAACATCATGTGCAACAAAATACACAACACCCTAATTTATATATGCATGGGAAGCCACAACAAAATGCATAGTAAATAGAAGGAAATCCTAAATACTTCCATACTCAGTTTAATTGGGGAGTGTGTAACCAGTATATTGAAGATGAAAGGAAAAATGATTATGTCAAACATAATCATGCTCGAAGTGTTGAAGATCACATATATCTAGGAAACCATGCACAAAGCTAGGGTGATGCACAATTTTTAAATGCCAATACAAATGACATAGGCAACGAATGTTTGCAGCATTAAGAAAACTATGCACAAGGTAAAGAAAATTATAATCATTTTCATAGGAAACCTAATGATAGGATGCATATGCATCATGAAGTTTATAATATCATGAGAACATGCACTAATAATGATAATGAAAATCATTATTTGAATACACAATATCTTGGGAGTGTGGCATAGTGCAGAAATATGAGAGACCTACAATATGGTGGTGCACCTCATCACGTACATAGTCAAGCACATCAAATAAATCATCAACAGTATGACATGGGCACAAATCAATAATTTGGGTATTCTAGACAACAACAACATCAACACCATGGAGGATGGGTGCATAATTTGATGAATATGGCTCAACAGTCTAACACAGGTCAATATGGTAATCAAGCAAATCAATACCTAAGAGGTAACCCTATTTTTCAAAATCAACATTTTCAGATTTATAATCAAATTAGAAATCTAGTTGATGTCAGATTTCAAGAGATTAATGATAGATATAGACAATTAGATCTTTCAAATTTTCTATGCTCTCCTGACCCAATATCGAATAAATTAAAGTCTGCTATCCCAAAATTTACTGGTGATGGGTCACAGTTAGCAGAAAAACATGTTATAAATGTCAAAAATGTTGTATATGAATTTGACATAACCTATGAAGATGTGCGTATGAAGATGTTTGTGCATTCACTCAAAGATAGTGCAGACGAATGGTATAGGAATTTGGTTAACAGATCCATTAATTATTGGAAAATTTTTGTTGATCAGTTTATGGAAGAATTTGGGGATCATAGAGATCCATCTTTTGCATCTCACAAATTAACTAGTATGAAGAAAAATGTGAATGAGACAGTGAAGGAATTTAACAAAAGGTTTAGCAGGGCATCAAATAAAATTCCAAAAGATATCTGCCCTATTGATTCCTTTTTAATAACTTTTTATTTGACAGCTTTTGATGTCAAAAAAAATTATGAGATAAGGTCTCATAACCTAGAAACATTACAACAAGCTTTTAAAATTGCATTAAATATTGAAAATAACAGAATAGCTGTCAGGAGAGTGGATAAGAGAAATGATCCCAAGCTTTTCAATCCTACATCCCTGAAAAGGAATGAAGAAGGTGATAAAATGGATGAATTAGTAAGCTTGATGAAACATTTGCAACCAAATACAAGTCATATTCAAGAAGGAAAGAATGACAAAAATTTCAATAGGAATGATAGGTATAGGTTGCAAGACATGTCTTATCACACTGACTGGAAGGATGGAAAACCTTTAAAAAAATAAACAGATACTCCAGACCCTCTTAAAAAGAATAATCATTTTATAGAGGATAAACTTTGGTGTGACATTTGCAAGATGCCCCACCCCCAAGAACAATGCCTTATAGCATAGAAGATTCTGGAGGAAGAACACCAGGGGTGTGAGGAGAGACCTGTGATAAATGCTTTGTCATCTACCCCCTTTTGGTTAGAAGATAGTGATGACTCTCAAGGAGATTGTGTGCTAGATGAAGGTTAGGCTACCCATAGGAGTAGCAAGTCTTTTCAGATAGTGATGAGAATCTAGATATTAGAAGGACAACAAGAGAAGAAAGAGAGGCATACGTTGTGGTAGCAATGGAACAGGTTCCTAGCAACTATTGCCTAAGGAACAGGACTGTAAACTTAGGTAATGAACAAGCAGTGGGAATGTTCAAAATTTAAAACAAGAATGGTGAGATAAAGAAAGTAAAGGCAGATATCCCCAAAAAGCAAGTTGATCAAACATTAAAGATAAGAAAACCAGTAGATAAGAAAAGCAGTGATAAGAAAATTTCTAACTGTACTTCATTCATGTCTTAAGCGTTATCTTAGGTAAAACTTTCTATCCCTCTAATGGAAATAGTGAAATTAATTGATTGCAGGAATGAAACACTCAAAATAATAAATGATGTTGTTAAAAAGGACTCAAAAGAACAAAAGGATAATGAAGAACTACCAGTTATTTACCTAGGAACTTCCGTTAATGAAGATGCTACTAAAGTAGATCCTTTCTTTTTTACTTTGTTGATAAACAATAAATTAGTTAAAAATTGTATGTTAGACTCAGAAGCAATAGTTAATATCATGCCTCATGGAGTAATGAAGGAATTAGGAATGAATGTGGATACTACTTATGGAAAATGCTATGCTATGGATAATAGATCTATCCCAATTATTGGAATAATGAAAAATGTTGAATTCAAATTTCCTTCTTGTCTTGAAAAGTCTTATAAAATCAATATTACTATTGTAGAAGTACCACCTACTTATGGGATGCTATTATCTAGACAATGGTCTAATTTAGTAGGTGGTAACATCCAATTAGATCTATCTTATGCTTCTATCCTAGTGAATGACAGGATTATAAGGATCAACAGGGAACCGAGATCTACTTATATCATTGAAGATGTTGATCCAAGTCAGATTACATACTTTTTCCATACCGACATGGAGAATTTCCAGGTAAGTCTTCATAAAAATGTTGTTGAAAGTACTAGTCCTATTAAAATATATGCTAAGGAAAATAGTGATTTCATTTGGAAAATGCTTTTTGATGGATCATGTAGCAAAAGTGGTAATGGAGCAGGTATATTTTTCATATCCCTAAATGGGAAACCTTTTAAATATTCCTTTCTGTTGGCTTTTGAGTGTACTAACAATACTGCAGAATACAAAGCACTTCTACTAGGTCTAAAAATAGCAGGTAATCATGGTATCAAACTTCTTTCTATTTATGGGGATTTTGAATTGGTTGTATCTCAGATTCGGGATAAGTTTGTTACTAAGAATCATACTCTAAAAATGTACAAGAATGAAGTTTGGGATTCTATAGAATGTTTTGATGCTTTTTCAATAACTTGGATAGATAGGTTTGAAAATATTCTTGCTGATTTTATGGCTAACCTAGCAGTTAAGCATAATGATATTCCATGTGAAGATATTGCACAGCTAGAGATCAAATCAAGACTAGCAATACCTGATAACGTTCATAATTGGCAAGTCTTTGAGGATGATAATGACATCATAAAATTCCTTGCATGTGAAGAAAGGTATGAAGATCAGTTTATTGATTTGAATGCTTATGTTGAAACAATAGAAGAAAATGATATTTTATTTGGAAAATAAGTAATTCAACATAAGACTAATAAAATCCCTAAGGGCCTTGTGGCAAATTAGAGAGAATGTTTTATAATAAGGATTCTAATAGTTGAGTTAAAATGGATAATACTACTATAGAGGAAGTAGAAAAGATTAATTTAGGAAATGAACATACTCCTAAAGAGGTTTTCATTGGTAAAAAACTAACTCCTAAAATTAGAGATGATATTGTTAGTTTATTGAGAAAGTATAGACATGTATTTGCTTGGTCTTACAATGATCTTAAGGCATATAGAGAAGACTTGTTCCAACATTAGATACCCCTAAGACCTAATGTAAAGCCCTTTAGACAAAGGAAAAGACCGATCAATCTGAATTTAGCTCCTAAGATGAAGGAGGAACTCATCAAGATGAGGGATGCTGGTATTATCAAACCAATTAGGCACTCTACTTGGGTTTTAGACTTGGTACTTGTTAGCAAGAAAAATGGAGATATCAAGATTTGTGTGGATTTCAGAAACCTAAACATATCTTCATTTAAGGACAATTACACATTACCTAATATGGAGGCATTATTATAGAAGGTTACTGGAAATGAATTATTATCCATGATGGATGGATTCTTTGGGTACAATCAGGTGAAAGTTAAAGAAGAAGAACAGTATAAAACAATATTCACTATGCCATGGGGTGCCTACATTTATGCTAGAATGCCTTTTGGACTTATGAATGCCAAAGCTACTTTTTAGAGAGCCATGTATGTGGCTTTTGGGGATTTCATTGATATTATCATGGTAATATATTTGGATGATATCACAACTTATTCCAAGAAGGCAAAAGACCATTGCAAGCATTTAGAGAAAATTTTCAAAAGAGCCCTTGAATATGGAGTATCCTTAAATCCAAATAAATGTCATTTTGGGGTAATTGAGGGTAAACTTATTGGTCACATTGTTTCTAGGGAAGGAGTCAGAATAGACCTAGAAAGGATTGAATCAATTGATACGATTTAGATTCCTTAAAATGTTAAGGGGATTCAATCTTTCTTTGGACAAATCAACTTTGTGAGGAGTTTCGTCTCAATTTTTTTAGAAATTGTCAAACCTATTGCAAAGATGTTAAAGAAGAATGCAATTCTAAATTGGATAGATGGGGCCTTAGAAAAAATGATCAAAGAAGCTCCATTTTTGAAATCTCTTGATTTCTTGAAATCATTTCAATTGTTCTCTTTCACTTTTTTTCACACCATTGCAGCAGTTCTATTATAGAAAAATGATGAAGAATATGAAAAACCAATAGCCTTATTCAGTAAAACTTTACAATCTTTTGAGATGAACTATGATATACATGAAAATAAGGCTTATGCATTAGTTAAAGTAGTGAAATCATTTAGACCTTACCTGGTTAGAGCTAAGATTATGGCATATGTACCTAATGCAGCAACTAAGGATATATTGAGGCAATCAGAAGTCACATGTAAAAGATGTCGATGGATTAATCAAGTTCAGGAATTTGACATTTAAATTCAAATCACTAAGTTAATTAGAGGACAAGGGTTGGCTAAACTCATGGTAGAGACTAATTTGGACACAACTCAAGTAAACCAAGTAAATTTGGAAGATTCAAAAACTAGCATCGAACATTGTCCATGGTACATAGTTATAGTCTACTTCTTAAAGCATATGAAGTGTCAAGAAGGTCTAAGTGATAATAAGAAAAGAACTATAAAGTTACAAACATCAAGATATGTATTGATTCAAGGAGATTTGTATTGGAAACATAATGATGGTGTCCTCTTATTTTGTCTAGACACCTATTAGGCTAAGTTAGTTATTAAAGAGTTACATGATGGGGTATGCGGCGGTCACTTTTTAGCTAAGAAAATAGATCATAAGATATTAAAAGTCAAGTATTATTGGCCCCATGTATTCAAGGATTGTTATGAATATGTTAAAAAGTGTGAATCTTGTCAGAAGTTCTCTAGAAAACTCAAATACAATGGTGCTTTACCCCTTATTCCTTTACAAACTAAGGAACCTTTCAAAATGTGGGGAATAGACTTTATTGGGGAAATTTTAGATGCTTTGAGTGGAGGTCACAAGTTGATATTGGTTGCAATAGACTAATTTAAGAAATGGGTTGAAGCTATACCTACGAGACAAGCTACAAGCAAGGTGGTCATCAAGTTTTTGATAGACAACATACTTACCAGATTTGGAGTACCTTGCAAGATACTTTGTGACAACAGAATGTGTTTTAGATCCAAGGAATTTTTTGAATTTTGCGAGAAATATGGTATCAACCTATCATACTCATCTGTGTATCATCCACAAGGAAATGGTCAAGCAGTTCAAGCAATAAGAATATACTAAAGATGATCAAGAGAATGTTGAGAAATAATAAGAAGGCATGGGATTCAAAGCTAGGTCTAGCTTTATGGGTAGATAGGGTAACAGTGAAAAGATCGACAGCTTTTTCTCCTTATGAATTGGTTTATGGGAAACAAGAAAGGTTATCATTAAATAATCTCCTCCTAGTTTACAGATTCATTTAGGAAGAAGAGTTTGAGGATGTAAATTTTATGGAAGATAGGTTGAGCTAATTATCAGAGCTAGATGAGATGAGAAGAAAAGCACAAGAAATGAATTTTCTACAACAATGATAGATTAAGAACCTTCATGACAAGAGAACATTAGATAGGCCTTTCAGAGAAGGTGATTGGGTACTAAAATGGAATGCAAAAGACCAAGATAATGGAAAATATGGTAAGTTCGAGGCATTATGGCTAGGACCTTACATTGTTGTTTCAAAGGCATGTGAGAACTTGTACCATTTACAAGATACTGATGAAATTGTTTAGGAATTCTCAACTCATGGTCAATATTTGAAGCCTTTTTTCTCTTAAAATAGGAAGTATTCTCTAAATTTGTACATTATTTTATTTTATTTTATCCTAGCATCATGATTATTTTCTTACTAAGGTCTACTTGTCTAGAGATAATTGGAATCTCGCTACATCCAAGCATGAATGCATGTCCCCAATAAGAGCCACTATTGACACCTAAAAATTTAGGTCCTAAATAGCAAAATATCAGGGAAGTATAATCTTCATTTTCATTTTCATGTTATTTCCCTATGCTAAAAAATTAAATGATTGAAAAGGCATAAATACTCATCGTTATCCTATTTTAATGTTCATGGATTTAGCTTTTAATTATTTTAATTCAATGAATTTAATACATGTATATTTTGAAATAAAATAATTATGAAAAAAAAAAAGACGGTGGGGTACAAAAGGTGGCGAGAGGGAGTTGAACACTCGACCTCTCAAGCCAACCCTTTTTCCTAGCTACCTACCCTTCTACCCTCTAACCAATTAGTCTATTGTTATTCTTTAAGAGGATTTGGAAGAGAAATTAATTTATTTACATTCTCATGTGCAAGTGAAAAATCAAGACAAATTCTCACACAGGGAGTATATCTCATTAAAATAATTTTAAATTTTTGAATATGAATATTTCTTTTCTTGTATAATATTTACTTTATTAATTTTTAGAAAAAAGAGTGGGGAGAGGGAGTTGAACACTCGACCTCTCAACCCACTCTTTCTTCCTATCCTAACTACCCATCCTACCCTAACCAATTGTCCTATTTTATTCCTTGAGAGTATAGGTAGAGGAAGAGGGATAAATTCTAGATTATTTTCTTCCCTATAGTAATTTAGGAATAAATTATTAGGGTAGAAAATGTGTTTGAGTTTCTTTTGTATTATGTGCTTAAAAGATTTTACATTTTAATTTAGGTCTTCACTATGTAATTCTTTTTAAGGGCTTGTTTTCATTTACCTTAAGTTACTGAAGAGAAAATAACATTTCTTACTCTACCCTTTGGTAATTTTAAAATCAAATTATTAGGGTATAATGAATTGTGTTTTACCTTATTAGATTTATATTTTTGAATCGCCTTTGCAAATACTAATTAGGTGATTTGAAAATATATGCTCTTATTATTATTATATTTCATTTTCATTTCATAAAGATGCATATTTAGGGTTTTGTTCAGAAAGTAAAATTATTTTTCCCTAAAAATTAAATCCATTTTTACAAATGAGTTGTGAGATTTTATTTTATTTTTACATTAGAAAGAATTTCTTGATATTTGGGTTATTGTTTTTATCCTCTTCTAAAGTACTAATACCCTTACCCTATATAAATTTTGTTTTTTAAAATATCACTTTAGGGTAAGTGTTCCCCTTTTTCTAGGGTGAGCTATAATGTTTTTAACTATTGAACCCTAATGTTTTAGAAACACATTTATTTGAGGATTATATTATATCACATATTGGAAAAAACTTTTTGAGAAGGGAATATACTATGTTTTCAAATTTGAAAGTAAAATTTAAAATTTAAAATATAAAATTATACTCATATTTATTGATCTTAAGCTTTAGCTTAGCTAATAGGATTTTTATATTTTTTGATAATTAAAAGTGGGTACATGTGATTAATTGTTTAAACCTTATTGGTACTTTTACTTATATTATAAAAAACATTTATATGCGTTATGTCATGATTTTATTAATGTTTTATTTCGATACATTATTTATTATTAAAATAGATAAATCTTAAATAGGGATCATTTTGAAAGATTAAAATATTATTAAATATAATGACCTTAATTTTAAAATTTATTGAAAGATTATCTAATATTGAATTTTTGTGTGTAGGAGTTAAAAATGTGGATTATCATGCAAAGTACCTGAAGATATGACAAATTATGTTTGTTATACGGGAAATGTTTTTCCCTAAAACCATTTATATGGTTAAATTTGTAAATTTTAGGGTTAGTTTTCGAGATTAGGTTTTTGTGAAAAGGTGTGTCTTTTCATCGGAAACCTTTGAATAACATATTTATAATGAATCATTTGTAATCGAAAAGAACACGACACAATTGGAAGAAAAACTCCAACAACTACAAATTTTTGAACCATATATGAAAATTTCTCAAATGTCACATGAGAGTTGTTTCATGGTTATTTGAGGTTATATGTTATTTATTTCCATTTAGTTTTTCAGATACTCTATGTATTAGGGTGTTCTACTATGTTTTATTCCCTGAATTTTATAATTCAAAGTTAATATATGCAACTCAAATATCAATTGTATGGTTTGTGAACCTACCATTGTTCTTATCGATCTCTTAATTTGAGTTAACTTTGATAGGATTAGTTGTGTGAATTAATTTAAATTGTAAATCAAGCGGAAGCCCATGGAATGATAGTCTTGCTTTATTAAAAGTAAGTTTTCTTAAAACTATCTCTGACTATACGTAGGATTGGACATATCTGACTCTATATCCCAAATTTTCATTAGGCACTAATCTTATTTCATTTGAAAATTGTTATTTGGTTCTTCTTTTTAGTTATAAATAAATCTGATAACTTTCTTTAAAGCATTTACAATTAGGTTTTAGTGATAGTTTAGCTTCAGTTTAGATTTCATACAACATAGCTATTAGGAGACTATATTATCTTCCTCCAAAGATCATTTACCCCTTTGGAAGGAATTTTGTTTGTTTGT
>BSBK01007072.1:110000-120000 GCA_027943335.1 Chamaecyparis obtusa
TTCCCCTTTGAAAACAATGGAAAAGGGTGCCATAAGTCATCACCTATCTTCAACAACTATTTTCAATGATCACTCCCCTTGAGGAGTACTAGATCCATACATCAAGTCTAGAACATGATAAGGCTCTAAAAACCTCTTGACTGATGCATCCCTACATCATTTAATTCTCACTAGGAGGGGCCTGCACCCCAAGCATACCTTTGAGATACTTGAAGGCATCCTTTGGCAATGGATTTGTAAAGATGTCTGCTATTTGTTCCTTTATGCTAATGTATTCCAACCTTATTTCCTTCTCTTCTACCTTGTCTCTCAATAAGTGATACTTAATAGAAATATGCTTAGTTTTAAAGTGCATCATAGGATTCTTTGACATGTTTAATGTACTAGTGTTATCATAATGGATAACCACTGGTTCAACAAAATTTATTCCAATATCTTTCAACATTTTTTTCATCAAAACAATTTGAGTGCAGTTAATAGCAGTAACAACATACTCAGATTTAGCAATAGATTGAGCTTCGCCATGAAACCAACTTTTTCCCAAGGAAAAATGCACCTCCACTAGTACTCTTCCTGTCATCAATAAAACCCTGCCCAATTAGCATCAATATAAGCTTGTATTTCAAAATCATCATTTCTATCATACCATAAGCCATATTCCATTGTTCCTTTTAGATATTTAAATATCCTTTTGACAACAGCTAGGTGTGTCACTTTAGGTTCGACCTAATATCTAGCCACAATTCCAACATCATTAGCAATATCCGATCTGGTGTGAGTTAGATATTGTAATTCACTGACCATTGATCTATACTTGGTCTAAAATATACCCTTTGTCTCATCATTATTTGTCAGTTTATGACTAGTCACCATGGGTGTACCAACTGGTTTACAGTCTTCCATTCCAAAATTTTTCAACATTTCTTTAAGATACTTAGTCTGAGAAATAAATATCCCATTCTTGCTCTGATTTATTTATAGTCCTAGAAAGAATTTCATTTCACCTATCAAGGACATCTCAAACTCATTTTCCATCTCATTAGAAAATTTATTACATATTTCATCATTCCCTTCAAAGATAATATCATCAACAAAAACTTATATTATCAGAATTCCATCTTCACTAGCTCTTAAATACAAGTTAATGTCAGCATTACCTTTTCTGAACCCAAGGAAAAGTAAGTATTTGTCTAACCTTGGATACTAAGCCCTTGGAGCTTGCTTCATTCCATCTTGTGCCTTCTTCAACTTGAATACCATGTCTTCATCTTCGGATAGAGGAAATCCATCAGGTTGTTCTATATAAACTTCTTATTCAAGATCCCCATTTAGAAATGTAGATTTCACATCCACTTGATATACCTTGAAGTCCTTATGTGCAACATAAGCCAAAAATAATCTCACAGCTTCTATCCTAGCAATAGGAAAAAATGTCTCTTCAAAATCTATGCCTTCTTGTTGTGAATAACTTTTACATACCAATCTTGCTTTGTTTCTTACAATAATTCCTTCTTCATTTATTTTGTTTCTAAAAACCCACTTAGTTCCTATTACATCTTTGTCTTTTGGTCTAGGAACTATTTCCCAAGTGTTATTTTTCTTTATCTGATCTAATTCTTCCTTCACAGCTTTGATCCAAGATTCATCTTTACAAGATTCATCAATAGTCTTTGGCTCAACTTGAGAAATCAAACAAATTTCTTCCCTTGTCTTTGATCTAGTCATTACTCCTTGACTTGCATTACCAATAATTTTATTTTCAGGATGATTTTTCTTAACATACATCGGAGTCTTAGGAATCTTAGTAGCCTCATTTGTGTCATCATCATAGGTCTCATTTTCACATTCACTCTCAACAAGTTCTTCTTCTTTTGTAGTATCATCCTCCTTGATCTTTGTATTCTGATCTCTCTTGTATCTAAAATTTTTCATCTATCTTCACATTGTTACTTTCAATCATCTTCCTTAATCTCAGGTTAAAACATTTGTAAGACTTTCTTTTAGTAGAATAGCTAAGGAAAATTCCTTCATCACTTCTAGCATCAAATTTTCCTATCTCATCATCTCTTTTTATATTGCATTTACTACCAAATATTTTGAAATATTTTATAGTAGAAGAATGATTAAACCATAATTCATAAGGAGTCTTACTTGTACCTTCTCTAATTTGAATTATGTTTAATGTGTATACTTCTATCCCAAAAACTTCTCTTCAATGCACATGGGATATATTTCATTCAAGCAACATTGTGCTAGAAGCATCCAATATTGTTTTGTTCCTTTACTTTTCTATTGTATTCTATTGTGGAGTCCTAGGAGAAGATGTCTGCCTTTGTATTCCATTTTCTTCACAATATAAATTGAATAGATCTGAAGTAAACTCTCCACCTCTGTCTGATCTCAAACATTTTATCTTTAAGCCTAATTCATTCTCTACCTTTCTTTGAATATCTTGAATTTGTCAACTGCTTCTGATTTCTCTTTCAAGAAAGTGATCCATGTCATTTTAGAAAAGTCATCAACAAAAAGTATTAAATACCTTTCACCATAGTATGATCTTGTCCTTGTAGGTCCTTGTAGGTCTATATGTACCAGATCCAACTTTCCTTTTGTTGTATATGATTTTCTTTTATAACTGCTTCTAGTATGTTTTCTCATAACACATTCTCTATATATGGTGTTAGATGGTTTCAAAATCTTTGATAGGTCTCTTACTGCATTAGTTAAGCTTTCCTTCACAATATTATCAAAATTAACATGCCAAAATCTTATGTGCCATAAATCACATGCATTAGTTAAGCTTTATATGTATTTAACTCAAATACATTACCTCTGGATTTAGTATAGGTTGCAATCAAGTTTCCTATCTTACCCCTGATAAAAAATTTCCCATCAATGAACTTTAATTGATATCCCTTATCCATCAGCTATCCAACACTCAAAAATTTATGCTTAAGTCCATCAACAAGCAGTACATTATCAGTATTAGTCCTTCCATCCAGATTAATAGATCCTACTCCTATGATAGGTTTAGGAACATTGTCTCCAAATCTTACAACACCACCATCATACTTCATTAGTTTAACAAAATTTTTTTTGTCTCCAATCATATGATGTGAGCAACCACTGTCTATAACCCATTCAAATTTTTTATCAACATGTGATACTAAAGATTTTTCCTCATGCACTAGTTTTCCAACTTTACTAGCAATAAATCCAATCTCTTCATAATCACAATCATCATCATCAGAGATAACTTCACTAGCATAATAAAATTCCTTATCTTTTGAATACTTAGGCTTGAAAACTTAGGTCTGTGCTTAGGAACTCTTGTAGGAGATCTAGATGCAAAGTGACCTATCTTATTGCATGAAAAACATTTCAAAGGAAACTTTCCTTCAAATTTACCCTTACCTCTCTTTTCTCTTCTAGTGATTAGTGCAACAAGTTCATCTATCTATCTTTCTTCTTCTTGTATATGTTCTCATTCATCAACATATTCACCAAGCTCATCTTTTATGTTTCCATTGCTAGTGCTCGGAATTGCAAACATTATCTTCCTATGTGTAGATGCCTTAAATGTTGTTTCAACTTTAGGTACATAATCTCCCATTTCTATAGCTTCAAGGGTAGTTAGCTTTGCAATCAACATTTCTTTGCTAAAGTTTGGAGTCAAAGTTATAATTTATTTTATAGCTTGAACTTTGGTCTTGTGGACTGGAGTTAATGATCTAAGGATCTTCGCAATGACATCTTCCTCTTCATGAGTGCCTCTAGAATTTCTCATTCTAATCACAACCTCTATAACTCCTTGTACATAAGCCCTAATGTTTTCACCATCCTTCGTTTGTAGCTTCTCCATCCTTGTTTTCCAATTTTGTAACTTCTCTTGCTTGGTAAAGTTGTCTCTTTCATACAGTGCTTCTAATATTTTCCAAATCTTGTGTGCCGAATAGGCTTTCCTAATATACAAATGATTTTATAACTCCTTACTAAGATACAAACGATATCTAAAATAAGTATACAATAGTTAAAATTCAATAATTAATGACCGACATCCATAACTCATTCCCGCCATTCATGATACATGCTACAACTCTGAAGTCCGCTTCCAAATACATCATCTCCAGAATACACACCACCACTGACATCATCCTTCTTTCCTTGCCTTGCTAAGATCAGGGAATATTGTTCAGTACCCTATTAGTCATCCCTTAAGCTCGCATACACTGAATCCTCATCGCCTGTAAGATATACCCAAAACTCAAAGACTCACTCTGTCAACTTTCATTGTCACTATCCAGTAACCAGTCTTCACAAAATATTTTGTAACTCAACCAATATGCAATATTATACCATGCGATCTTAGATATAAGATCACAACAACTTCTTATACACACAACTAACTTTGCACATTCTTAATCAGTCGTACAGTATCTGTACATTGTAATAACCAGCCTGGTTTCTTCATAGAAACATATGTTAACATCAATGACAAAACACAAATGACAAAAATAGTAATTCCAACATCAATCAATGAAGTGATTAAACATGTTAAATTTATCCAACAATCTCCCTAATGCATTAGCAATATCCAACATATATATGCATATATACATATATATATTCATATATACACATACACATATATGTATATACACATATACATGTATATATATGTGCATATACATGCATATATTGTAATATCCCTCTAACCATAATATAAGTTTTGTGTTTTTTAAAGAATTAAGATCTTTCAATGTTTTCTTACAGCTTAAGTTGTTCATGATACTTGTTTGATCTATTCCTATAGTTTGTTTATAATAATTTCATAAGCTAGTACTCAAGGATTCTAATATCAGACATACTATCTAAAGGTATCATTTTTGTATGTATTTATCTCCGTGTATGTATTAAGTACCTTCAAGACCTTTATGAATATAGTTAGGATGTTATATGATATGTACTTGATAGATATATATAAGTGATTATTTATATTTTCTTCTATTAAGGTTACTTTGGATGAATCTTGTATCTCACTTGATGACTTGATTATGTTGATTTATTATTAGTATTGATAAGAGACTAACACAATGCTTGAGATTCTAACCTTCGTTATGATGATGCTACATGCTTTGAGTGTATATATATACATGATGTGTTTTCATGATTAAGGATGAAGTCGTAGTTACTCACATAATTGAGGTCCACATGATGTATCGATCCCGGTCATCTATCTGCAATGTCTTCTTTTATATGTATATCCCTGCATATGTATTTCTTCTTTGTGATGCAGGTTTGCAGGTAGCAGGCATCGACTTCACCTGGCTTCATAGGTCTGAGCATGCCCTCAAATCCATGATGGTTGTTGTTATGGAGATAGTAATAAGGTCCCTGCATGAGTCTTCCTTTGTCATTATTCCAATTTGGGAATATTAGGGTTCCTTCTTTGTCAGTCAACCTTTGGGTGAAAAACCCAGATCCAGCGCACCCGATTGGGCATTATTGTAGTTAGTACCTTGTGGCCACTTGAATTCATTTGGTTGTATGATTTGTTTACTCATTTTATTTATTTATCCTTCTTGGTATGATTCTTAGTTAATCTTTCTATGTTGTGTTTCAGAGTTTCATGCTTGCTCAGGAGTTTGGCTTGACTTTCCTTGTTGACTTTGGTTGACCTTGTTTGATCTTATGGTTTTCTCGATATGTTTCATAGTTGATTTTTATGGCCTCTTTGGATGATTAGGTTTATTTTGAGGCATGTGATTTTATTCTACCTCAGTGTTATATCCTATAGTAATTATAAATAGGTAATAATATTGTGATCTATTACTTCATAATCTTATAGATTATAGTGTTTGGTATTTGGCATGTATATATATATATATATATATATATATATATATATATATATATATATATATATATATATATATATATATATATATATATATATATATATATATGGGTGCACACATATATGTATGTATATATATATATATATAATATATATGTGATTATATGTTAATTATTGTAGATATTGTTGATGGTGTATATTTTGGGATTAATGTAAAGTATAGTATTATTAACAATTAAATATTAAATAATGAGAGGTATATTATTCTCAATTGTTAATTATTAAAAATGTGGATAGGTTATATATATAGATATTGATGTAATTAAGGATGTCATATGCATATATGTTAGGATAATATTACATATGTGTATGAATGAATACAAATCATCTTTTATTGTATATTTGAGTAATATAGTTGTATGATATTAAGTTATTTTATAATGCCCTTTAGTTAAGAGTTAGTTGGGAGTTGGTTACCTTTCCTCTCAACCTTTCAAAATCTATTTATATGCACTACTTTCTCATTTGAAGAGAGGGGATTTTGGGGCTGAAGCATTGAGGAGAGGATGGCCTTACTTTTCATGGAGATTTTGGAGAGAGAACTTCGAGATGTGAGGGAGAGTTTGTAAGCATATGTCTTTAAGAATTTTTGGTTATCTTTGCTTTTAGGAGAGAGACATTTTTGTGAGAATTTCAGTAGTTGAGAGAAGAATTATTTTCTGTGGAATTATTTCTTTCTTTCATGGAAATTTCTGAAAGTGGATAGGGTTTGAAGGATGCATCTCAAGTTTGGATTGGTCTTCTCTTTTGTTTCCTTCCTTCTTCGATTCAACCTTCGTAGGACATGAGGTATGGATTGAATATTTTAGTTACTTTATGTCTCTGATAGATTATAGATCTATTTATATATTATCATTATTTATTATATCTTTACTTTTCATTTCTATGGTTATTTTAAAGTTTTGAGTTTTTATTTGTAAGAATTGGCATGTGTTTTCCTAGGATTTTTAGCAACCCATTTTTTGAGATCTATTATTATAATAATTTAAATTAAATCTATGGTTTTACTAAATTGACTTTATGGAAGTAAAATTCATAGATCTCAAATGGGTATCTCTCTGATTTTATTTTTAGGGTCGAATTAATGCTTTATTTTTGACATTTTGGGAGACTATGCCTATCCGTTCTTGATTCCAAATTTTATGTCGAATGTATTCATATGATATAAGCTGATATGATTATATAAAAGTCTGAATTTGATATCAGAGATTCTCCTAAGTCTTATCTTTCATTTTCAATTGGTTTGGAGAATTTTAATTATGGTTTGTGAAAATTACAATTGTTTTAGTGAAGGCAGGTCTGAACCCTAACCAGATTTTTCTGTTTTAAACCAGAAGTCATAACTTTCTTTCCCACCATTGGATCTTCCTAAAAATAAAATTGAGAGTCCATAATTATGTTATCTAAATCTCCATTGAAGTGATTATATTTATTATTTGTTTTGTGGAAGATAGAGATGACTGTTCTATGATGACTATTCTTTGCATTTAATCCTTGGTTGAAATAATTCAATTTAAGAACATCACTAAGTTTTAGGGTTTCATATGGTTACCAGAGGCTATTAGAATTTTTTTTTTGGTCAATTGGATCTATGTGTACTCTAAATATGTTTATAATATCACTTTTATGTCTTCTTATATGTTTGGAACATTCTGAATGCCATATTGGGTTTAGGGTTGTCAAGTGGACTAGGGACAACATATGTTTTCCTAAACTCAATCAAATGTTGTTATGGAACTGATATGAATTCTTGATGATGGATTTATTATGTTCTTATGATTTTTATATGTATTTTAGAGAACCTAAGTATACTAGGTGAGTAGCTCATAGTGAGGGGCTGGGGCCCTAAGTGGCTAGTACCAAGATAACCTACTATGAGTTATTTAATCAAGTGATAACCTAATTAAATGAATTGGGAAAGGGAGATTATTGGAATGGAAAATTACACACTAATCAAGATTAATTGTGTCTCACCCATGCCTTTAGTGCTAGTAAAGACTAAGGATGGGAGTGGGAGAAGGTACCTATACGTAGGTATGACTGAATGACCTTGTCTATACAAGAGGCATTCGGTTCCGCATGTGCCTACTTGTGGGCTGGGGCCAAGAGTGGCTAGTACCAGGAAAACTCAAGGGGTGAGGGCTATGTGATGACACTCACCTAGCTTGTAGCTTAGAGTCTCTACCAAATTTGATCATGCCTTTGGTAGTCCTTGTGGTCTTCTTGTCTTTTCTTTTGTGTTGTGACTTTGGGGAAATTTTATCACCACCTTAGGAATTTCCTAGTTGTTACCTCTTGTATGGGCCTTTAGTTCTATCTCCTAGCTCAGGGGAGTGGGCCTATTGGTTCCACGTGGTTGGGGTGGTTAATATTTTTATCGAGTTATTGTTTGTGATTCTCTGGATGATCCTAGCACATATTTCTTTTCAGATCTACAGTTGAAGATTTCTTATTGGACATTTTAAGATGTTGAGATGTACTTATGTATTTGTATTCATGTAATTTTAATCTCCTAAAAGGAATCTTATAGTATTGATGTAATCTCAATTCAAAGCAATGCATAAGGGAATGGGTAGTTCTAGGTAAAAGAAAGGGAAAATAATGTGGAATATTGGACATGTTACTAGCATTAAAAGAAAGTATTTATGTTATTTCTCCTATCCTCTTATGTTGTCCATATGTAAAGGAAATAATCTTAAATATATTTATATATAATGATGTATTGCAACAATAATGTATTCTCTCTTGATGAAAAGATCCAAGGAAATTATTGAGAAATGATAGATTAGTGATTAGAATTATTAACAATGAATGGTTATGAAATAATGCAATAAAATAGTAACTTGATTATAATGTTAATACTTGGTTCATGTTAATGAAGTACCTAGGATAATGCCTACCTTAATGAATATTAATCTCTTACCTAAATTATTAGAGAAAAGTGATATAAAGGATAGTAGATGTAGATGAAATCAATATGAATTTATGGAATGAGTTGATAAAAGGAATAATGATGTTGGATGATTAACTTATGTTTAATAAAAGAAATAGGTTAGGGACATTTAATTTGGTGCATTAAAATGAACGTAGATCTTTTAAGCTCATGATTCCATGAATATCTTATGCATGTAAATGGTTTATATGATGTTGCTTTAGTGGCGACGTTAGGGAACCCATGAGGACTTAAGTTGTATAAATCTTACATTCAAGTAGTAGAAAATTATTTCTTCTTTTAAAAATATGAAGTGTAATGATGAATATTATTCTAGTTAAAATAAAAAATAAAATTTACTAGCATTTTATAGAGGTTTTATGTCTTGTCCTCTTGGGTTGCCTCATGGGGTGTTACATCTGGTATCAGAGCCCTAGGTTTCTACACTAGGAACTCTGGGACTCATAGCTCACATATGCATAACCTTGAGTATCTTAACTTTGTCTCTTTTTAGATTTTGTTGTTATGCTAAAACTTTAATCTTTGGAAACGAAGGCTGCATTTCGTGTTCTTATGTTGTATTGTCTTACAAGGGCACACCTATTCCTCTATGATTGAGTTATATTCTAAAAATTACTTATGTTTTTGCATAATGAGATCAATTATGTGTTAAGTGGATGTTTCCTATAATAATAATGGAATGGTGAAGAATTCTTGAGACTTGTGTTTGTTTTATTGAAAGGTATTGGTATCTCTAGAAAGGTCAAAAGTTAAAGGATAGTAAATATTTTGAATCTTAATTATGGTAGTAGATAATATTACCCCCTGATCCTACCTATAATATAATGTTGTGCACTCTATCTTCTTACAAATACCTAGTTGAATTTTATCCTACTCAAGGTATCTTATAAATAGATTTTTTTTGGATCTTTAAAGAAAGAAATGATTGTGGTAGTACTTAATAGGACTGAAAGGCCAATAATTAAATTACATGGCTAATAATATGTACCTAGGAAAGAATTGAAAATAAATAAATAAGGAACAAATAATTTACTGTCATATGTATCTCTCTCTCTCTCTCTCTCCCCCTTCCCTCTTAAGAAATAAGTTTTGCATGACTAAAATTGTTTAGACAAGGCAATAATATATCA